>JASCZI010060451.1:160446-179283 GCA_036250425.1 Stylosanthes scabra
ATAGTAAAATAAAAGTTTGGTTGGTGATGGTGATCCTAGAAGATGATGAACAAAAGAAATAAACTAAGAGAAAATGAGAGAAATGGAGATTCTCCCAAAAACTCCCTAAACTAATCTAAGGCTAATGAGCACCCAAAAAGGACCTCAAAAATGGTGGTAATGAGTTGTGGTAGCATCCCTCTATTTATAGGCATCATCTTGGCTTGAAACTCCCTTTTTAGTCTTCAAATTGAGTGCACAGCACGCAATGACGCGCCCGCGCCATGTCCATCGCGCGCCCGCACCCTCAACGCAATCTTCGTCACTAAGCAAGGGTGGCGCAGCCGCGCCACTTGGGGCATGCGGCCGCGCGGTCACTGCAGACTTTCATATAGACTATTAGTGATAGAAGGTCATGATTGACAGCATTAGGAGAATTCTGTGCACTGATCTTCGGATGCGAATTCGTCATAGAATCGCTTAGAACCGGAAGAAGTCTTCAACATGAAAGTTGTAGATATTGAGTTCATCTTTCTAAAGAGTCCAAGTTTGCTCTAATACGATGACTATAGCTCCGTTTCTCCGCTTCGCATTCTTCCTTTTTTGTGAAATCTCCGCTTTTGCATGCTTTCTCTAAACCATTCTTGCTTCCAATGTTCCTCTTAGCCTTTCTCATGCTTTTCTCAATCCCTATAAGTCTGAAATATACTAGCAAACATATCATTGCACCAAGGGAGAGAAGATTTAGCAATTTATATGCATCTTGAAGGCTAATTTAACATATAATCATTTATGAGCACTTTCTAGCAAAAGATAGATAGAAAACATGGTCATTCACTAGCAAATATATGAAAAAGTATTAATGAGGGCATCCTTTTAAGCATGAAATTTATCATCAAAAACCTCCTCATCACAGATGAAGTAAATTCTTTGTCGTTATCAGTTTGAAGGGCTGTAATCTTGTAACCAGTTTGATTTTCAATGAAGTTCTTATATCCTTAGAAAGCAATTAGAGCTTGAAATTTATTAGTCAATAAGTACATACATAGGTATTTAGTATAGGCATCTATGAAACTTATGTAATATTTAAAACCTGTATTTAAGGTGAATGGGGCTGGTCCCCAGATATCAGTGTAAATAACTTATAAAGGTGCATTGTAAACAGTTTTAGAATCAGGAAATGGTTGCTGATGCATTTTGGCCAAAGAACAAATCTCACATAAACGTTTATATGGATCATGTGAAACAGAATTTACTTTGCATTCTTTTAAAACATGATTCACAGCTTTAACATTACTGTGACCAAGTCTCTTGTGCCAAATCTCAAAGGAATTTGAGGCAGGAGACTTAGTAATGTTAAGTTGTGCAAAATTCAACTTTTCAAGTTGCATTCTTTGATTTGTATTCTGTAAACTACCAGTGATAGAACAAGTATTCAATGTAGAGGAAACAATGTCATCTTTATTCAATATAGAACAATTAGAATTTCTCTTACTAGACATATCAGCAGTAGTATGATTTTTATTAGAGACATCAGTTTCCCTATTCAAAAAAGAAACAGAATAGGATGGACTAGTATAAGAGTGAGTTTTAGAACTACTTGTGGATGAAGCAATCAATGAGATATGAGATGGTGAGCCTTCTTTAACCCCTCCTAGCTTGAGGTTGTCAAAACAGTATATACGTCCTCTAACCTTGCCGTGCAGCAGCTCCTCCCTGGTAACCTAATCACGAATCAAGCAATGATCAGACCAAAATTCAAAAAACATTAATTATTTGCTGCAAATTGAGAGACACTAAGAAGATTCTGTGTAATGCTAGGAACATGTATTAAAGTTTTTAGTCTAAAACAAATTTTATCAGATTTATCACAAAGTAAAGAAGAGCTAGTGTGTAAAATTGGTACTCTCTTTCCATTACCAACATAGAGCTATTCAGGTCCATGGTTGGAGTCTAAATGCTGCAATATGTTGGATTGTTCAGCAGTCACATGATGGGAGGCGCGTCTGTATCAGCATACCAAGAGGATTCTGAGGGTGAGGGAGCTGCTGTGAGGTAAGTTCTTGGTTGATGAAAGGAGGTTGAAGGTGGTGGTGGCTGAGTGTTGGAGTATGGAATTAGAGTCTGAGAAGCTTGTGGAGGAGACTGAAAATGGGGATCCAAACGGTGGTAACACGTTTGGACGACATGTCCAACCCGGCCACAAAGTTGGCATTGTGGTCGAAATCCTTGATATCGGCCACCTCTTCCACCATGGCCTCCCCTAGCATTTCTGCCTCCATGCCTCTTCCAGTACCAGAATCAGATTGAACCTGAGCCACATTTGCAACAGCAATGGTTTGGGATTTCTTGTTAATTCTGTTTTCATAGGCACCAAGAAAGACTATGCCTCATGGATTGTGAAGGTTGTGAGTCGAGAAAGAACTGAGGTAACGTAGCCATCATACTCGTCTGGTAACCCATCAAGAATCGCCTGTACGTGATCAGCATCAGTGAAGTTTTCTCCAATTGAACGAATCGAGTCCACCAAATTACGAATTCCCTGAAGATACTCATTAATTGTTCCTGTCTTCTTGAAGGCTCGAAGCTGTGTTTTAATACTCTGAATTCTTGTGCTCGATGAAGTGGTGAAGATGTGATTGATGGTCTCCCAGGCTTCTGCGAAGGAGACACAATGAACCACCCGATTTTGATATGTGATGCTCATTAATGCATCCATCCATGTTTGTAGAGCACAGTCAATTTGCATCCACTCAGAATACTTTGAAGATTCTTGCAAGATTTTTGGTTTAGATGAAGCTACCTTTTTGGGGAGAGCACCGATTTCAGAATCTGCTTCCCCTTTCTTGCTCGCCGAATCAGCATCATCAACAGTGGGTGAAATTTCTTCGAATTGTGGAGGGATCTTCTCAGAGGAAAAGTGATCCTGAAGCTTGAGGATGCGTACGGTGAGGAGAATACTCTTCCGCCATGTGGAGAAGTTTGTCTCTTCGAGTTTGTTCGTCAATGGCACAAGGTCGTTCTTATTGTTTAGTTCTGTTGGAAAAAGAAGAGCCATCAGGGTCGATTTCAACAAGCTTTGGATACCATGTGACAGAACCAGTTGATTCAGAAAGATGAATTCATGAAGAATTGAGATTGAAGGAAGCAAAGAAGAACCCTAATTGAACGAATAGAGAAAGAGTAAAGTGAGAGTGAAGAGAGAGAGAAAGAAAGAGAAAGAGAGAGTGAAAATATTCATGTGTATTGAAACAATGACTGAATGACATGTACAATACAGGGTTGAGCTTATATGCTCATATACAAATACAAGAATACTCTTCTTTATACACCGTATATACACTAGAAGAATACTCATCTAACTCTAATACAATCTCCTCTTGCCACGTGTCAAGTTTGAAATGAAGTGGTTCCCGCTTGCGTAACCTCTAGATAACCTCCAAAATCCGTCTCCGAAGATCTTGCTTCCCTAACCGATCCATGCTCAAGACTTGAAATCGATTTTGATTCTTCAATTTATTTCCTTTTAGAGGTTAACCAAAATTTTGCTAAGTTAACTTCTTCTATAAAAGTTTGACAGATTGCATGAAAATCAATTATCAAAATCGATTCTTTACACTCGAGATGATAAGTTATTTTTTGAATAATAATATGTTTGACTAAATTATTTAATGATTAAATGATTTAATATATTTAACTTATAAATTATTTAATGATTTAATATATTTAACTTATAAATTATTTAATGATTTAAT
The DNA here is from genome assembly GCA_036250425.1 of Stylosanthes scabra. NCBI lineage: Eukaryota > Viridiplantae > Streptophyta > Magnoliopsida > Fabales > Fabaceae > Stylosanthes > Stylosanthes scabra. The sequence continues at coordinate 164,181 of JASCZI010060451.1, forward strand.
ATATTTAATCGAATATGTTTAATGAACTATTTAATGATTTATATAATTATCCACTTAATTTATATTGGATAATACTTTTAGCTAACAAGCTAACTGTTCAACCTTTTTTAATTCGACAGTCCAATAGGATACTTTTAGCTAACATTTTGAACCATTGATGACCTACTGGCCAAAAACAATCAATAAAGTATCCTTGTCTCATAGCACTTTAATTTAGAATGGTTTCGGCTAAGATTTAGCCTATAGATTGTTGACTCTGTTAATTCTTCTTTCAAGAATCACATTATGCATTGCTCTTATGGGTCTGAAATTTGGCAAAAACATCAAATATATTTTGCTGATCGAATAAACCAAATCCAAATCCAAAATAACAACATCCAAATCAGCTAAAAAGTTTCAATGGAAAGAATTTCTCTTACACAGATTATCTTACTCACATCAAGAAATTGGTTGACTTTCTTTATTCTTTCATACATATTAAAGCTATTTGTGAAGGTCATCCTGAGAAAATTTCAAGCTGCATCATCACATTAGTTCAAGCTAGATAGCATTGATGAAGTTGAGACTCTTCTTGTCTATCTCACATCCTATTGAAACCAAGAATAATAATTCATAATTAAAATCCTCATTCACTAAAAGAGAGTTTTCTCGTTTAATTTGTGATTACTTGTTTCCCAATTCTATTATCTTTCAGGATACATAATTTGATATTTCTATAAAATATATCGATATTGATAGTATATTGAAGAAATTATTGTAAAATGGATGAAAGTGAAATATCACAATATTTTTAATTTAAAATATCCAAATTTGTAGGCGACAAGAATATTAAAATTTTAGGTTTTATCCATAAACATGCATTAGCAATATTATTTCTTGACTTTGATTATTCTTCCCGTTACAGACATGCATGTCATTGATTGGTTGATTTTTTTAAAAGAAATTAAGGCGGTATTTGATTTGCATTTTTATTTTTTTTTTTGTTTTTAATATTTTCTATTTATTTTTTACTTTTGTTAAAAAAAAATAAGAAATGAAAACAAAAAATAGAATTTTAATCTTTTAATTTATTTTTTTTTCTTTCACAAATTTTAAAAATAGGAACATTGAAAACAAATATATAAATCAAACACACTTATAAAACTTAGTTTATTATCTTATGAGTTAATTACTAAAATTGTCTCTGAAATTTTTAAACACCGATAAAAATTACTCCCAATTAAGTTTCCTATTAATGATGTGAGAGTATCGTTGTCAAGTTTGCTGGCTATATTTAGGCAGCCACCAGCCTCCTCTCCTTTGTAGGACCTTCTGTTTTATGGCTTGTCACCTTCTTTTGATTTAACATGCATAGCAACTTTTCATGTTTGTTTGTTAACTACACGATAATATACTCTGAACCAATAATAAGTGCTTGAAATGCATGGCTATGGTTACCATAAGCAAATATAGTTACTTATTAACTCTTATATATTGTGGTGGACAAAAGAATTTAATGTGGGATATATATAATTTTCTGAATTGATTTTTTTAACCGATATACTATCAATTGGTTTTTATTCAGAATGGAACTGATTTAATGGCCAATTTTTAATTAACTCAATTAAATCGATCAATTTAATCTAATTCACATAACCATAACTACCACCCTTGAACAACAAATATATCCTTTAGAACTTATTATCGGCTCTCGAAAACATATTAATTATTTCTCATTAGTCCTTGGACGCATACACTCATCTAATCAAATATTCAAACCCCCTTAATTTCTAGTCTATCGGACTAAAATTATCAAATTTTAGAGTTAGAAACATTCTTTTTTTTTAAAAATACTAACAAAAACTTCTGTTAAAATCTAATTTTTAAAATTGTTTTACAGAATATGTATTTAATATATTTTTTTGCAGTTTTAAATTTTTCACAAAATTATTATCATTCATATCTTTTATATTTGCTATTACTTTTACCAGTAATATAAACATTCCAATTTTAGAGCATCTCCAATGCTGAGTTTTAATTTAATATCAATTTGGGTCCCATATAATAATACATCAGCATTCATAGGACTCTATCTCATTTGATATTATATTTGAGATAACATCTTCAATGCTTAGTTTTAATTTAATATCAATTTGGATCCCACACAATACTATTTATTAAGTTAAATTAACTTGCATTAAATGAGTTGTACAAGTGATACGGTATCAACTTTGTGATACCAATAACCCTTTCAGATTTCCTTCCAATACATAACAAAGTATCAATTCAATTCATTTATGTTTTCAAGATGAATTGATATTCAAAAGTACACCATTGGAGATACTCTTGATAATTTACTCTACCAATATATAATAATAAACAAAAGGGACCCAAAAGTTGGTCTATAATTAATTGAATTGACTTAACTCTTAATTAACTGGATATATCACAGAAGTTAAATAACTATGAATTGGCAGTTTGCATTTGCTCCAGTAAGTGTCGGTGAATAACATACACCGTGATACCACATTATCAATTTTGATAAGAAATGAAGTTTCTATAATATTTTATATACATGTATATATCTTATTTTATTATATAAAACATATTTTAATTTTATTTTTTATCCATTATTTTTAATATTAAAATTATCAAGCATACAAAATTAAGAAATGTAAATGGAAAAATAGTGCATGTATCGCTTTCATTTTGGAGTTTAACCGTTCCGGAGACATTGGACAGAAACTTCTGCTGCTGTTTTCATTACTAGAAATTGAAAGGACCTGCAAATAAGAGAAAATGTGAATATCTATTGAATTGTTTCTATTATTGAATTAAAATAATTGTGAAAAGCATGCATATTATTATTATTATTAGGTTAAATTTTTCGTCAATCAATCTTTGCAATTTCACTCAATTTTTAATTACCTCTCTGTATTTTAAATTAAACTTTAAATTTCAAAATCTAAACCAAAAACTTTAAACTTAATTATATATATATTTTAATTCCGATGGTAATTCTAATGCTAATTTTAAAGATAATATTTAGAAAAATGAACAAATCAAGAAAATATTCCGTAGTATACCCTTTTTAATTTCTTCTTTTCCTAAACAAATTCCTCCTTTCATTTTATATTATTTGTCGTCATAACATTTTTTGTTTATTGAAAAGCGAATATATCTAAAGTCTAAGGTTTAATTTATTCAAATACATTAGTTGTTCAATAAACAACAAATGTCAAAATGAGAATATATAAAATGAAAGAAATAATATTTGCTCTTTAATAGAAATGTTTCACTTGATCGATGAAATTAGTAAGAAATAGTAAAAATTCATCCCCAAGAATAGCTTTTAATTTGTTGCCTCACTTGGCGAGAGGCCATTCATTTACGCAAAGAGAACACGTGAATTTTATAATTTCTTTTATATTGTCTCGATTGTTTTCCGATAGCATCATTTAATGTATTGCGTTAGCTTCATAAGTTAGGAATTGTTTCAAGTATGCCAGCTGGATGATCTTTCTGTGTTTTTAACCGTTAATTTTAATTATATATATTTTTATAATTAAAATCAATTAAGATCAATGGTTAAAAATATAGGAATACCTGATTCACCAAGTATACCAAAAACGCTTCCCATAAATTATACAAAGATTAAATGAAAGATGAAATTGTGCTATTTACAATTTTACATACATTTTCTTTTGTCCATATGCCATTCTTTTTAGGGCAAGTTACCACATTAAATTAACTTACCCTAAAAATTATCAAAATATACTAATTCCAAATTATTAATCAAATTGCACTCTTTCTTTTTTTACGGAATCCATGGCACCCTGTTTGATTTTCTTGAATTCGTGGCAGGGTGCCATGGATCATTTACATTAGTTTTAAAAAAATTACATAGAATCTGTGACAGAGTGCCACTGATTTAGCCTTTTCATGTAAAACAACACAGAATTCGTGATAGTCTGTCACAGATTTTGCTTGACGTGGACATTTGTATAAATAAGAAGTGAGGCATAATATTGATAGCAAAGGGAAAGGCATGAGGCAGGAGGCAGAGGTAGGAGTGGGGCACATGATGCGGCTCAACAAAACGAGTCGCTTGGAGGTGAACCGGCTAGTTTGCATAGGTTGAACCAGTTGGGAATAGGTGGATTAGGCAATTAATAAAGAAGAGTGGTCGACGAAACTTTTTTCGGTGATAGTCCTCCTGAACATCCGCTGAGTTAAAGTACGTCATAGCATTCTCCAATAAATGACCATTGCTGAGATATGACCACCTCAGGCCAATGGTCCAATAGCAAAGCTCCGTACAAGCCACGGGAGAAATGGTCTCCAAAGGCTAAACATGTACGAAGTATTTTTATTGGTACTAAAATACTTACACTTGTAAAGGATATTAACCATCAAAATGTTATGTACGAAGTCCTTTTCAATGCATTATGATAAATTATGATTTAATTAGTTTCGTTTAATTTGAATTTGTTGTTCGTAAATAAAAAGATAGTGAAATAAATGTACATCTAAAATGGAATTCTATTTAATATCAAATTAATCCTCTATTTTGCATAATAATTAATAATTTAATTAAATTTCGTCGGATAAATTAAATGTGCATCTAAAATTATTGTATTAGACATTTCGAGACATTTTTAGTTTGTGAATCGATATTTGGAGACATAAAACAATATTATAACACGCGTTAAATCTACCCCTTATGTTTAGTTTTGAAGTAAGCGAGTTGTTCGCCACTATTGACCAGAATCTGTGGCAGGGAGTCACGGATTCCCCCCATTATAAAAAAAAAAACAAACTGAATCCGTGGCAGGGTGCAACGGATTCAAGAAATCCCAAGACCCTGCCACGGATTCCATAGAAATATGCATTTTGATGCAAACTGATCATTTTGGATGGTTTGGTTTATTTTGATCATTTTGGTTTCCAACCAATTTTGTTGGGTAACTTGCCCTTTTTTTTTTTAAGAATTTATATTACCTTCTGGAATTGATTCAAACGTATGAGATTTTTATATTCCCAATGGTGTATTTTGATATTTTGGTTTCCAACCAATTTAGTTGGGTAACTTGCCCTTTTTTTTTTAAAAGAATTTATATTACCTTCTGAAATTGATTCAAAAGTATGAGATTTTTATATTCCCAATACATATGTACATATGTTGGAATTAGTGTATCATAGAGGGTTAACGCCCTCCTTCTCAAACGCTCTTTTCTCTTTCCTGTCTCAACTCCTTTCAGCGCCACCAGTGGAGGTCCACCGCCGCCGCCCTAGCTTTGGCAGCGGTGGCCCCTCTATCTCCTTCTTTGTTAGCTCTCTCTTTTTCAATAAAAGTCTTTCATTCTCTCTTACCTAGCTCTTTTCCTTCCCTTCTCTCCCTCATCTCTCATGATCTCACAGGGCCTTCTTTCCACACCCTTTCCTTTTCATTTCTTTTTCTCTTTCCTTCTTCTTTCTTCCCTTCATCCTATCTGCTCACTCTTTCTTCTTTCTATGCTTTTCTTTTGATGATGCAGGTAGCCTTAGATCCAGATTTAAAATCCAGATCTGGACCAAAAATAACCCCTTTGAAGGTGTTTCCTCGTTTGTGGTGCTTTTGGTGTTCCTTTATGGCTGTTTTTGTTTAAAAAATATGGATCTTTTTAGGTCTAGGAAAGAAACACTTTGGGGACATAATTTGGTTCATAGCTTCATATATGGAAGATTTTCATTTTTATATGGAGAAGAAGAAGATATATCATTGTGTGTTGCAGCACGTATGTGTTCGTAAAAAAACAAAAAGGACTCAGATGTATCCCTATTTCTACCATTTAAGACTCTCGGTAGTCGAAGGTTACGCCTCCTCTCAAATTTTAGTTCAATCTAGAGGATATTTATTTTCCTTTTCTCGGTATAAAACTGTTTTTTCTATATCTGTAAGTGCCGTTTGGCGTATTATGAATGAAATTATGTTATTCTGTAAAAAAAATGTTAAAATTAGGTAGTATTATAATTTTTTCGTTCAAAAATATTATTTTTTATTTTAAGTTTGGCAAATTGATGATTAATATATCGTAAATCTAAGTTCAATTTAAAGATCTGTCACCTACCAATAACTTACTACTAGATATACAAAATGTGTTTTAAATCCTCGATTTTTTTGTCGGTGTAGTAAACCCTCGATACTACTTAACTTTTTTTTGGGACATTCCTTGATACTACTTAAATATACTAATGAAATTTTATATACAATGACATATGAAATCTAAAAAAAGAAAATAGATAACTAGCACTTTTTGTTTAATTTAATTGGCATATTTAGTCATCATTATTTTTTTTATATGATTAATTGTGTTTTTTTTTATCATACTCTCCGCTCACAATACAGCTATTGCTATGGTTCAAACTTGTGATAGCTTGCATCATATTTGGAACTTATATGATCCTTTTGGTACTTTATTATTTATTTTCATAGTTCATAGGTTATATTTAGTGTCATTATAAAAAAAATAGAAGCAAAATGTATCACGTTCAGGGAGCGGGTATGGGTGCCTATGATACTCGTAAGTATGAGTTTAGAAAAATAAATAAAATACTTGCAAATAACGAGGCAAGTGGTTAATGTTCAGGGTAGGTAGAATGTTACAATACCAATCCCATCCTAACCATTGCCATCCCAACTTTTAAGTTGTGCTAGCTATAGATAGATTGTCTGAGATTTTCTTTTTGTAACGTTACATGTACACTTATTTTATCTAATTACGTTCAATTAAACATTTGTAACCTATTCTCACAGAAAAGAGTGTGCATACATGCGCTCTACTTTTCCTGCGTTATTCTTCTTCCTCTTATTCTTATTCTTCTTCTCCACTGCATCATCGTCACCTGTCGTCCTCTTCATGCATTGGATAAACTTGAAATTGTGGCATAGAAATATACTTGAATTTGACTTGGGAATACACTTGAATTTTAAAAATGCATTCTGATTATGTGATATTACTTCAATTTGGCATAGGAACTCTATTCAATTTGGCATAAGAACTTAAAAGAAACTGATAAACTTAATTTGCCATATAAAGTTTGTTCATATAAACTATTAATTTTGGCATAGGAATATACTTGAAATTGATATAGGAATAAACTTCAATTTGACATATGAATACATTTAAAATTTAAAAACAAATTCAAACTGATTCTGATATTTCTTCAATTTGGCATGGGAGCTCCATTCATTTTGACATAAGAATTCCATTCAATTTGGCATTGGAATTGATTTTTTTTTTTAAAAAAGGGGGGGATAAACTTTCTTTAATTTTGGTATAGGAATATCCTTGAAATTGACATAGAAATAAACTCAAATTTGATATACGAACACATTTAAATTTTAAAAACAAATTCAAACTGATTCTATGATATTACTTCAATTTGTGATGAAAATTTAATTCAGTTTAATTTAAAAACTCTATTCAACTTAACATAAGAATTCACTTCTGTTTTGAAGAGGAACTCCATTCAATTCCTAAATACCTATGTCATAAAGTGAGTTTCTATACCAAATTCCTAAATTATTTTTTTATTTTCAATTTGGCAAATTGATGATTAATATATTGTAAATCTAAGTTAAATTTAAAAATCTGTCACCTACCAATAAATTACTACTAGATATACAAAATGTGTTTTAAATCCTCGATTTTTTTGTCAGTGTAGTAAACCCTCGATACTACTTAACTTTTTTTGGGACATTCCTTGATACTACTTAAATATACTAATGAATTTTTATATACAATGAAATATGAAATCTAAAAAAAGAAAATAGATAATCAACACTTTTTGTTTAATTTAATTGGCATATTTAGTCACCATTATCTTTTTTATATGATTAATTGTGTTTTTTTTTATCATACTCTCCGCTCACAATACAGCTATTGTTGTGGTTCAAACCTATGTGGCAGGAAAAATTGGGTAATATTAGTGTGTGAGTGAGGAATGTGTGTGTTTGTGGTAAAGCCTAGAATTGAGGGCCGCTGTTCAATCCACCCGTTAAAAAAAAAATGTGTGGCTTTACAAAGAGGCATCTTCATATGCTTTTGGGATAAAGCCTAGCCACACATTAATTCCTTACTTTATATTTAAGCTTTTTTATCTCAACTAAGTTAAAAATGTTGGCTGCTTCTGCCTGCTAAAATTGATAGAATGCGCCGGTTTTGTAGTATTACTCGATAATCCATGGAACCACATGCTCTATACAAAAAACACTTATTGGCAAAGTTTTTTTTTTTTGTTATGTATGGGATAACCCATTAACCCCCCATACTAGTATTATCACAAACTCACACACACTATCCTCATTGGGAATCATGGGGATCGAACCCCTATGCAGCATCTAGGGAGGCCAACACATCCTCCAATTTCAACATTTATTAGCAAAATTTTAAAATACATCCAAATGCCAAACCCAATCTATTTGATAAGAGATAAAAAAAAAAAACGGACCCATCCAAAAAAAATGTAAAGGGAAAGCAATTTGAGAGAAAATAAAGAAAAAATATAAAATAGTTTCCAAGGCAGTCACAAAGAAGAGGAGGTAACTAACTCCACAGAAGAGAAGACGCTGTCTCATCCCAGTGGGACCCGCCATTTCGCGGCAGCTCCTCCGATCAAACACTCTTTCAACGCACATTTTCTGGTACGCAAAACAAACCAATCACCCTCTCTTGTTTGATTTTATTATTATTATTATTTCGTAACAAATCAATTCATGACTCTTTTTGGTTCATGTTAGTTAGTGCTAATTCCCAGTTTGCAAATCAAAATGGGGACTTTTTGCTGTATTGCATTTGTGCAAGGTTTTAATTCTATATATCATGATGCAATTTGTGATTTTGTATTTGGTGTTTAATGCAGTTTGAATCAGCATACATATCTGTTATTTCAAATTGGAATGGAATATACATCTTCAGTATAAAACCACTTTTCTTTTTTTTTTTTTTTGGAGCAAACAAAATTATATAATTTAATTTTAATGCATATTTTAATGCACCGAGAATGTAAGGCAGTTTTACACATGCATCTATGTGGAATGATCATTCAAAAGATAAGTTGTGATTAAAGGACAAAGAAAATTGCATTTGAATGGCACAATTTCATCATTGTGATTAGTCAAATATTGTAACTGTAACTGGAAAAACTTGCAAAGACTATTTGTTAGTGTGAAATTAAAAGAAGTATATAGAACTCCTTTCAATCACCGAGTGTAAATGAAATTAAAATCAAACCAAGTTGCAAACCGTATACATCAATAATGGAAAAAGATATCACCTTTAAATATTTCTTGAGCTTGAACTTGAAGTTGAGTAACCCAATATCAAAAAGAATAATATTATCTACACACCCTTTTGGTAGACACCACATTTACACCGTATAAAAATACAATTATTATAGGTGAACCACAAAAAGTGAAAGGTAGTTAACGCATCAATGACCGTATTTTATACCGGTGTCAATTTGGTGTTTACTTAAAGGTGTGTGGATAGCGGAACCGTATAAAAATAATGATGCCAGAAGAAAACAACTTTACTAGGAAGTTAAACTAAACAAGAAAACTTTTTATTTGTCGTTCTTGTTTCTTGAGATTATTTTTGTTATAAACTTCTTTTGGATATCATTTGGTAGTTTACGCTTTTCTATATGGATTTTGTTTTTTAGTAATCATAATACTTAAATGATTTATGTGCATAATAGTTCTTAGCATGATAGATGATTAGAAAGAATGATTCTAACAATTGTCACTTGATTCTTTTTCTACTTCATCTGACCTTTTTTTTCTTTTTCCTCTATTATGCTTGCCACATTAGCAGTTAATGCGATACATTTGCTACCTCAATTCATTTCCATAATTTTTTGTGTTCAATATTCACCATTAGGGAAGCACAGCACAATTAGATTGAGAGTGCATAGTGATTTTGCTTCTTCCAAGACTGAGAATGGTGAGGGAAGTGTCAGAGAGTTGTTTGGATAACCTATTGACGGAGGTAGTTTCGTGTTATTGCAACCGATTCTACCCCAATAAGCATGATCTTGCTGCTCGCAGAATCGAGGCTATTGGATACCAGGTTGGTCACCAGCTCTCTGAAAGGTAAACCATAATGTTAACAGTTCCATGGTTTCAATTTCCTTACCTTAAGATCTTTTGTTTGTTTTTACCAGAATTTTTGCATGTAGATCTGTCACCAAATTGGTTTGATATGGTTGTGATTCTTAGAAAGTTGTTGAGCTTTTCCATCTTTTAAAACCTATTATGAAAAAGGCACAAATATAGTGTTTGGCAAAATTGTGCTTTAGATCTAAAATGACTATAAAAAATATAGATATTTTAGAGACTAATATTTTAGTAGTTTTGGAGAGCATGAGTTGGTTTATCAAACATAAAAAAAAATCTGTTTATGCATTTCATAAGTAGGATCACTTCCACGAAAAGTAATGCCAAACCACTGTTAATAAACTAAAGGATAAAGTATTAATTGAGTCCCTTACGTTTGGACTAAGTCCTAATTTCATCCCTAACGTTTGAAACGTCCTAATTTTGTTCCAAACTTCTTATTTCATCCTATTTTAGTCCTGTTGACAATATTAAAATTCTTTTTCCAATACCGTTTCCTCCATTATGATTTTCTTATTAGAAGCGACAAAAACCATAATTGTAGTGGTCATAGCGGTGGTTGTAGTGACTTAAGAGGGAAAGCTGCATATGATTAAGAAAAATAAGAACATAATAATATCGGATAAATGGTATTTTTAATGAAAAAATTTTAATTTTAACGAGAGGACAAAAGTAGAACGAAATAAAATGTTTGGGACAAAAACATGACGTTTTAAACCTTAGGGACGAAATTAAGACTTAACTGAAACGTTAGGGACTAAAATAACAAAATTCCCCAAAACTAGTAAGATCATTTAAGAAAAAGTTAGCCTGCAAATGAAGACACATAAACAAATGGCACCATGATAACTACAAAATGTAAAACTAAGCCTTTAAAATCATTTTAGTGTTCTTATTCTATATCTAATCTACAGAAAGTGTCTTTGTAGTTGTTAATCCTGAAGTATTAATGAATTGGGCAGGTACACCATGGAGCGGCCACGATTCAATGACCATCTGGAAGCCATCAAGTTCATCTGCAAGGATTTTTGGCTTGAGCTCTTTAAGAAGCATATAGACAACTTGAGGACAAACCATAGGGTGTGTTAAGATCTTAGATGAACTCACAACATACAGACAACTCATCATATCAATTTAGATTGGAATAATTTGTCATTTGATTTGCTACTTGCTGCAGGGTACCTTTGTATTGCAAGATAATAAATTTTGCTGGCTTGCGCACATGTCAATTGATCCATTAGCTGATAGTAGTAAGTCAGCCGACGGCAGTGCATCTCCTACAGCTGGAAACAAGGCAACACATGCCATGAAGATGCATCTTTATTTCCCGTGTGGCATCCTTAGGGGATTTCTTTCAAACTTGGGAATTCTTTGTGCAGTTTCTGCAGATATATTAACCCTTCCAACTTGTGCGTACTTCTCTCTCTCTCTCTCTCTCTCTCTCTCTCACACACACACACACACACAAAGATAAGTGAAGACATTTTAGGCAGTAGCTTGTAAGTCAAGTAATGATTATCTGACATCGGGGTTGAAATTGTTATGCGAATTCACCGCATCTGTTTGAACATGGTTAAAAAAGGGGTAACCTATTGGATATCTCTAGTCGCTTTAGTGCGATATTTGAGAATACAAGGGTATTGTTACTTAATAAGTACTCTCCTTGTTTCAAAATATCTGTCACGTGTATTGACAATGGACATCAAAATTGAGGTTTATTTGAGCTTGTCTTCCTTATTTATATCTGAAAAGGCATGTAAGATTAGCGACGTTCTTTGTTGTTACTAAGTCCATTAGACCCCAATAATGAGATAACTATTGCAGGTGTACTTAATCAGAGATATTAACATCATTTGATAAATTTATTTATAATTTTATGTCTAGAATATTTTGATTCTGTCATTGCCATTGCTAGCAACGAATGTTTTGTTGGCATTGTAGTCTGTTTCTCTCTTTGGTTTATCTAAAAGATGTAGTTCCAAAGCATTTATCTCTGCTCAATGTGGAAATAGGGAAGTAATATTTGATCTTTGTTTCAGAATTTTTTCCTCGTCTTTAATCGGTATCCTTTTCTAAATAATTCTGCAGGTGCATTTACCATCCGTATTAAAGCTTGATGAGTTCACAGTTATGTTAATCATGGAAGTGAGAGCATGCAATATCTACAAGTTTCTTTGCATAATTTGCTGGACCAGGGATTTTCTTTGCCATTTTTTTATTATCAAATATTGGATAGGTTGCATAGGAAGGGGTCTTGACGAAGTGTTGACTCAAACAAGGACTTTTCGTTTCGATGAAGAAGATTCTGTGGAGATTGCATGTGTCTGGATTTGAGTTTGCAAATAGGGGTTAGTGTTAATCTCATTGTACAGAGTTGATTTTAGGCAAAATTTTGGGAGCCATTTTTTTCAAACTGAATTCAATAAAGTGAATGTTGTTCGAATGATATTGATTAAAACTGCTCGTGTAGTTGCTAAAATAACATTTTGTACCTAATAAAATATATATAATAATATAGGAAAGTTTTCAGGTGTACCGGTTTATCGATATACGTGTAATCTATAACATTGATTTTGATTAAAAAAATTTAAAATATAAATATAAATCAAAATCAACGGTTTACAGAACCTAAAAACCTTCCAATAATATATTGAGGGTGCTTTGAGAATTACAACATCATTTTTTGTCACCTGTTTCCTTCCGCACCCGTTGACCGGGTTTTGTGTCGGGTACGGGTAAACTTAATTATACTTGTTCGATATGGAGCAGCCAAGCAGGTAAGACATTAGTTGAAGTGATAAATCGTAGTGCCTCTTAATATGTTGTGTCTAGGTTCGAAACTAAACAAATGTCAAGTAGCAAATGAGAACCCCAAAGTGTTTTTTGAGCAAGCGTATAATGTGAGTGAGTTTGTGATGCTGCAATGCATGTTACAAACTATTCAATCCATCTGAGCAAGAAAAAAAATGTATGGATAATGGTCGTCCCGTATTCGCTCCAAACATATAAATGAATCTTTGAGATAGATTATCAGATTTGATGAACTTAATTTCTCTTTAAGATTATTTAGAATTTGTAATGTGATAGCTTGCATCATATTTGGAACTTATAAGATCTATTTTGGTACTTTATGATTTATTTTCATAGTTCGTAGGTTATATTTAGTGTCATTATAAAAAAATAGAAGTAAAATCTATCATGTTGAGGGAGCGGGTATGGGTATGGGTATCTATGATACTCGTAAGTATGAGTTTAGGAAAATAAATAAAATACTTGCAAATAACGAGGCAAATGGTTAATGTTCAGGGTATGTAGAATGTTACAATACCAGTCCCATCTTAACCATTGCCAACCCAAATTTTAAGTTGTGTTAGCTGTAGATAGTGATTGTCTGAGATTTTCTTTTTGTAACGTTATATGTACAGTTATTTTATCTAATTACGTTCAATTAAACATTTTTAATCTACTCTCACCAAAAAGAGCTTGCATACATGCGCTCTACTTTTCCTGCGTTATTCTTCTTCCTCTTATTCTTATTCTTCTTCTTCTCCATTGCATCATCGTTCACCTGTCGTCCTCTTCATGCATTGGATAAACTTGAAATTGTGGCATAGAAATATACTTGAATTTGACATGGGAATACACTTGAATTTTAAAAATGCATTCTGATTATGTGATATTACTTCAATTTGACATAGGAACTCTATTCAATTAAAGCATAAGAACTTAAAAGAAACTGATAAACTTAATTTGCCATATAAAGTTTGTTAATATAAACTATTAAGTTTGGCATAGGAATATACTTGAAATTGATATAGGAATAAACTTCAATTTGACATATGAATACATTTAAATTTTAAAAACAAATTCAAACTGATTATGATATTTCTTCAATTTGGCATGGGAGCTCCATTCAGTTTGACATAAGAATTCCATTCAATTTGGCATTGGAATTGATTTAAAAAAAAAAAAAACCGGATAAACTTCGTTAATTTTGGTATAGGAATATCCTTGAAATTGATATAGAAATAAACTTAAATTTGATATCGGAATATATTTAAATTTTAAAAACAAATTCAAACTAATTCTATGATATTACTTAAATTTGTGATAAAAAATTAATTCAGTTTAATATAGAAACTCTATTCAATTTGACATAAGAATTCACTTCTATTTTTCAGAGGAACTCCATTCAATTCCTAAATACCTATGTCATAAAGTGAGTTTCTTTACCAAATTTTAACATGAGATATAAAGAAAAATAAATGGGAATTAAACCTCAACATCAACCCACTGTCCTTTTACAATTAGAGTAGACTAGCATATACTCAAGAAAAAGGTTTCAATGATTTTATGTTTTTGTTATTAAATCATGATGTAAATGAAGGAGGAAAAGAAGACACAGACGAAGAAAAAACATATAGAACGCGCATATAAAGAAAAAGGAGGTGGAGATAGAAACAAAGAGGAAAAAGGAGAGCAAGAACACCGACAATACAAACGAGAAGGAGGAGGAGGATGCGCCACTAAAGAAGAACGCACAAAAAAAAATTGTGTTAAATGACTTGATTGGGTAAAATAAATGTAGACCTAAAATTATTTTATTTTTGTAATTTTTTTTAATCCTAATAAAACATCTAACACTTATTTCAATCAAAGTTAAGCCATGTAACATGTGGTGGTCACATATAGGGATGGGAATGAGCCGGGCTATTCGACGGGGGCTCGTGGCTCGACTCGTTTCAGGCTCGCCTTGGCTCGTTTCACTAAATGAGCCATGTGTAGGCTTTTGTTAAAGCCTTTTTATTAAACAGGTAAGGCCATAGGCTTAAAAAAAAGCCTATAAAGCTCGTTGGGTTGGCCCACCAAATTATTTTTATTAAATAAATTATTCTTAGTTATTTTCAACTATTCATGTATGATAAATTCTAAAATAATCAATAATAAAATTGAAAAAGAGTCTAA
>JASCZI010060452.1:8196-37988 GCA_036250425.1 Stylosanthes scabra
GCCAACTTTATTTGATTACTTCTATATTCATCTTCTTAGTTACCAATTAAAACTAAGGTAAGTGTTACATGCTCTGAACAAGGAACTTAGTGCAGTTATCTCTACAAGGTTCACATGATTTTTGCCCTTGAATTTTGACCTTCTTTTACCTAACAAATCTAATTTTCCTTCTCTTTGAAACTTCTTTGTGAATTTTTTAACAGAATTATTAATACATTTTGCATCTACAGCTATCTACTTGTGATGCTGCAAATTGTACGACAGATACATGGGGTTAAGTTCCACTCAGATTGTATCTGACCATCATATCCACTAGTGAAAGTGATGATGGTCTTTTGCCTTCAATAGAGCTTAAGAATCTATATTCTCCATGTAATATCATCCATATCCCTACATCTTAAAATAGAAAAGAAAAAGAAAAAAAAGTACCCTTAAATTCAGGTTATGACAAACTTGATTATCAAGCATACTATGTCATTTTTCTTTACTTGTTTCATTTTTCTTACTTACATAATGCTGTTACTTGGTTACCAAGAAACATAGTTGATATTATTAGTCCTTTTAGTTCTTTTACCATTGATTCTTTGGATTTGTGGACATAGGGTGTGAGCCTTGAACTCTGTGCAAAGGATAGAGTGGGATTGCTGTCTGAAGTAACAAGGATTCTGAGAGAGAATGGATTAACAGTTTGTAGGGCAGGTATATCAACAAGAGGGGAGCAAGCACTGAATGTGTTCTATGTGAGGGACGCATCCGGGAACCCGGTGGACATGAAGACCATGGAAGCGCTTCGCAAAGAGATTGGAAAGACAATGGTGGTGGAGGTGAAAAGGGTACCTGGAAGTTCCTCTAGAGCACCAGCTGAAACCAGAGGATGGGCTAAAACAAGCTTCTTCTTTGGTAACTTGTTTGACAAGTTCTTGGCTTGAAGAAGCAGAAGAAGAAGAAAAGTCTTATGCATCTGGGTTGGTTTGTTAGTGAAAGACACATGATTATGTATAGGAGAATAAAGGTATTTGTGTGTCAAAGATGGCAAATGCTTGTAGTTTGGTATCATGACTATGACAATGACAATGACATTGAATCTTGTGTAGTTCTGTCTATAACTAAACTAACTACTTGTAATTTAATGTTGCCCTGCTAATGAATTCCGAGTCTCTGTGTCTCTGAATATTTTTACTTTAGTCTCTGGAATATATCTTTTACTAGGATATTGAAACATCAAATGTTACTAGGAACCAAGACTCAGGTGTACTGAAATCTTCCAGAATTTGTTACGTAAAACCTCATTTCGCTCTATTCGAATCTATATCTTAAAAGTCTGAATAATAGTAAAAGGAAAAATATAGATAAATAATTTTCTAACTAATAAATCAACCAATAAAAAATTGAACATTTATAACTTAAAATAACCATCAACTAATTTTGTATTTTTTTAGAAATAAAAGATTCAAAATCTAAAAAAATAGAACATTCAATTTAAATTATTAGCTAAATTTTTATTCACTTTAACATTATTAGCAGAAATAATGTTGCTAGCTAAGGCCACCAAGTTGTTCACCATCTACGCCCCTCTTACGGGCCATGGATTAAGGAGATCCAATAAAGGTCCAATGACATGCTTATCAAACCCAATCCAACATTTAAGCATGATCGCGCCAACCCAATCTAGTTGTAACCCAGATCCCTTGACCCGTAAACGACTTGGTTGGGAGAGAAAGCCGATGACTCTCCCCTGTCCAATAAAAAAAAAAGCAAATAACTCTCCCCTCTAGTCAATCTAACAAGCCCAACAAAATTGACCAAATCTGTCGGATCAGTCATTTATTAGTCTATGGCTCCGTTTGGTAATGCCGTGACTTTAAAAAAGCGCATGAACTCTTTGTGCTCTTAAAAAGCGGTTGACAGAGAGTCACAAGATGATCGTTTGGTAAAATAACTAAAAATTACTCTCAATAAGCATAAGTCACACATATTGCATTTGGTAAATATATTTGATAGCTGCTCTTAAAGTAATAAATTACTATGACGACCTTTTTGTTAGTATGTGATGCATTAATATAAAATTAAATATCATTAATTGAGGATAAAATTGGTTTTTTATTAAAATAGAAGGTTAATTTTTCATTTTGCTTTTTGGAGAGCCAGAGCCAGCTTTGAAAAGCTACTCTCGCGGGCTCTCAAAAGCACCCCCTGCTCTCAAAAGCTGGGAGCAAAAGCTCTTTGGCTTTTTGAGTTACCAAACGCAAAAAAATGACTTCTGTTTTTTGAAAACAAGAGCACTTGACCGAAAAGCTTTACCAAACTCACTCTAAATAAATGCACTTTTGATTCTAAATCTAAATCGTTTAAAATCTGGACTAAATAAACTGAGTCTGATTAACCTGTTCAAAATTCAATTTAAACGAACCAGCTCGCGAACTAAATTAACTGGTCTGTTTATTTATTTTTTTGAATTTTTACAAAAAAATTAATATTTTTTCTATATTTTATCTAATTTAATTCGAAAATTCAATTTAAAAATAAATAAAATAAATGGACTAACTCATTTAGTGAGTCGGATTAATCATAAATAGACCACGCTGAAAACTTTTAACCCATATATAAATCGACAAGTTATGATATAAATCAATTAGGTATGTCCGTTTAACAACCATTCTCACACTTGAGGAGGGATCAACTTCTCAATTCCCATCACACAATACTGCCTCTAGCCCCTAACAGTAAAGATGAAAATCGCTACACCGATATAATATGATTAAGTGTCCCTTTAGTATATTTATATAAATATATCCGTGTATTTTACTTAATAATTTAGATACTTTAAAAAATACAATTTATGAAATTATACCTTTGCCTAAAAAAAAAGCTCTTGCATAGGCACAGCTAGTCAACTACCAAATGTAGGGTGAGTTTGATAAAATTTTTCGACAAAGTGCTCATATTCTAAAAAATCAGAAGCAATTTTTTGCATTTAGTAACTTAATTAAAAGTTGGAGTGCTTTTGAGAGTACTTGTCGATAAGCTTTTTAGAGATAGTCCTAACACCTCAAAAAATAAAAATGAGAAATTAACTTTAAATTTTAGTAAAAAATTATTTTTGTCAAATACTATATATGTGGTTCATGTTTATTAAGATTTAAGAGCTAATTTTAAAATATTTTATCAAATGACTATCTAATAGCTCTATGAGAGCTACTTTTTTAGAGCCCAAAAAGCTCCACAATTTTTTGAGATACACAAGATTATCAAAATCGGCCGTAAGTCATCCACTCTTCAAATTAACTCCTTGTAGCAACACTTTCTCTATTCTGCCACAAATCCTTAATTCTTACCTGTGAAAACATTGAATGTATAACAGGTTCAAATTTGTTTTTCTTCTAACGTTTAAGCGTAATTTCATTGATCGTTTTTTTTCTTTACTATCTATTTATTTATTGAATTTAATTTCTATACATTATTAGTGTAAAAAAAATTTACATATATATTTAGTCAGGTGCTACCACATCATTAAAAATATAATTTTTAAATTTATTATTTTTAAAATTATATAAATGCATAAATCTAATTGAATAACTGTATAAAACTATTAAACTATCAGTGCATTAAAATTAAATTCTTATTTATTTATCATTTCTATAATTAAAATTCTAATGTTGTTCTTTTTTAACGCACTGTCTAAATCATTAAGGAAAGTTACCAATATATTTATAACTAAATTGACCTTTTAGGTGGTTTTTAATTTTATTCTTAATACCTTTTTAAAAAATTGTCTTTAATGTTTGAATATGTTTGTACTATTGCTTGGTTAAAACTATGGATGGAGTAACACTTTGTTGTCTCTTACATAAAAGACGAACATATCCGCTCTCAGTAGAAACTAGAAAACACATTGGCGACTCCCATTAACGATTTAGATGATGTTGATGTATAACAAATTTTAACCATTAATAGTATAATAAAATTAAAGAAATAGAAAATAAAAGCTAGCGATAAAAATAAAATAATTACCTCCAAATTTCAAATGCAAAATTTATAACTTTTTTTCGTCAATTTAGTATGTAGAAAACCACCTTCTTCCAACCAACAAAATTAACAAAATAATGATAAGCAAATAATAAAAAAAGAAAAGCGAACGACATTTCAAGGAAAATAAATTAATTATTGATTGAAAAATAGGTATTCCTACTTTTTTTTCCTTTAAAAAATATATGCTATAGCTTAGTATTTGAATTGGGTCTAAAACAATCATATGTTCCTAATAGCACTCTGAAGCAGTAGAATTCACATAAATTTATTTAATAATAATTATACAACTAAGTGATTTTATCAATCATGTTCAACTAAATTTCCTTCACACACGCGCCCCTCTTTTATTACTGTATTTTTTTCTTTTCTTCAAAGAAGACTAAAATATTAATTTATATATTTTGACATTGTAATTGTATGAATGTGAATGAATATGAATCAATGTAAATCAATATTGATTTTGGATCAATGTGAGTGTTATTGAAAATTCAATTCAATTTTTATATATGAAAATCTGTTTCTGTTTCAATTCAAAATTCGTTTCTACTTTAATTCAAAATTCGTTTCTTTATTCACTTTTTATATATGAAAATCTGTTTCTGTTTCAATTCAAAATTCGTTTCTACTTTAATTCAAAATCTGTTTATTTTTTCTTGAAAATCAAATTCAGTTGAAAAAGAAGAAAAAGAAGACTAAAATATTGATTTATGTGTTTTGACATTGTAATTGTATGAATGTGAATGAATATGAATCAATGTAAATCAATATTGATTTTGGATCAATGTGAGTGTTGTTGAAAATCAAATTCAATTTTTATATATGAAAATCTGTTTCTGTTTCAATTCAAAATTCGTTTCTACTTTAATTCAAAATCCGTTTCTTTTTTCTTGAAAATCAAATTCAGTTTTTATATGAAAATCCGTTTCTGTTTCAATTCAAAATCCGTTTTTGTTTTCATTCAAAATTTGTTTATGTTTTCGTGACCCCAAGTCACGCCTAGGCGTGAACAACATCACATTGGAGCTAAACAAGACCACGCCTAGGCGTGGGTTCATCACCAGATTCGTTTCTGTTTGCATGAAAATCCATTTCTATTTTTCACGCAAATCCGTTTATGTTTTCGCGAAGATCCAATTTAATTTTTATATGAAAATCCGTTTCTGTTTTATATGAAATTTCATTTATGTTTTTCATGAAAATTTGTTCTTGTTTTCGTGAAAATCTAATTCATTTTTATTTCAAAATTCGTTTCTGTTTTTCTAGAATATCCAATTCATTTTTTCATTAATAACAACAACAATACCAACAACAACAACAACAACAACATAACAATGGAGGAGGATGATGAGGAGGAAGAAGAAGAGGATGAAGAAGACGACAGCGACGACAACAATGATGGCGGTTGCAGTGACGACGACAACGACAACAACAAGAAGGAGGAGGAGGAAGCACTACAGTAGAAACGAGAAGGAGTTGCAGAGAAGCACCCGTGTTTTCGCGTTTCTCAGATTTTGGGTGAGTTGTGAGTGTAACGCACGCACTGAGTGAGAGTGAGCAAAAATCACTTGATTGGACTTGGTTGGGATAAATGCTTGGATGTGTAATGGAACTGATATCATCCTTGGATTCTCCTCAAAATACTATAAATCAAAGTCATAAGATTCACTTAATGTATGTTATCTAACTTTAATTCTAATACGTCTCAAATTTGGGCTGATTAATTGTCAAAATTCAGTTTAGGTACTCCACATTTGAATCATTAGATCATTGTTGATTAAAAGTCTATGGTCCTCCTCTTTTAGGTTAATCGAGTTTAGGATCTATGTAGTGTCATGGCTCTGATGGCTATGGAATTAAAAACAATGTCTGAAGGACACGTAGTTTATGACTTATTGACTGTGTGATTGACGCTAGACAATCAGATTAATGACCAAGGTAAATTCTTTTGAGGCTAATTAGATTAGGGATTAGGGTAACTGCAAGAATTAAAGGGAAAAGAAAATCACAATAAAAAAGGAAAAAAGAAAATCATTGTTCATTCTGATTTTAAAAAAGTTGTTTCTCAAATTGGGAGATGACCAAATTAGGGCTCATCGTGTGGTAAGGAGCGGTCGTGTAAGACATAGATACTGGTAATAAGCGACGCCAGAAGAGTGGACCGTGAAGCTTTAAGGTGGAATGACGACTACGAATCTTGGGTGTGATGGAGTCGTAGCGCAACGCAAGATAGGGCTTATTCTCTTTAAGAGGGAGTAAGCTGCTTCACCATGGACTGTAATTATATAATGAATCTACAGTTGTTATTGAATGCTTGATTCCTTGAAAATGATGCACCAACCACACACTATATCCCCACATATCTGCAACAACAACTGTGCCTCCACCTCCTCCATGCCTACTCCTACCCCTCTCAAGATGTTATTTTCCACGACCCTCTTGCAATGTCACCGCTAACCACTTATCCTAATCGTTATTTCCCATCCTCCTTACTTGTCGGCAACGTCCGCCCATATCTCATATTCGGCCACTTGCCATTTTTCCTTTTTGCCTTGCTTAAGCTCACAAAATTCCCAAAGTACAAACACGATTATTCTCAATAAAGTTACCACGATAACCACTTAATCCTCTTCCTCATACTCAACTAATTAATAAAAAACGTGGCATCCTCCTATTAGTTGGTTAACTCATAGTCTTCAATTGTCATCATAATGGTAGTCGCCACACACGTAACCATATATTTTTGGTGTTTATACATGTATAGGATGTATCATATGAGAATGTGATTTTTATATAAGAATATAAGAATAAATTTAAATCCTAAACTCTTTTTCTTTTTTGGACTTGGGCTCAAGGAGCCCACAAAACCTACCTAGACCTGAACCCCTTCCCAGCTCGGTAACCCTCTCCCCTGTAATCAGCTTCCGCAAACCCTTGTGCCTCTGATAACTCGTGACGGGATGAAGGCTGCTTCTGCACGCAATGATAATGATGAGAGTGATTGCCGTTTGTGTTGGAGGTCCGCCATTCATGAAGGTCTCCGCCAGAGGGTATCCCTATGGCGGGAAAAGAGCATAGCCACCAACCTATTGTGGAGATAAGCCTGCTGCTATTGTAGATCCTAATTCTGGGAGCAACTGATGCAAACTGGCACATTCCCTTTCTTTAATTTATACTGGCTACAAGTGGCCTCGTGTTCTTTGACAGCTTGTAAAGCTTGATTCATCCGTGATGTATTACACGAAGCTCTTTCAGCCAGTGCCTACAGGAATTTCTCTTTCAATTTTGCTTTAGCAATTTGGATGGGGTGAAAGTGGTGTCATATGGTGAGTACTTTGAGTGCGTATTTGGTGGTATTCTGGGCGGGATTGATAGGTTGATGAATCTGGAGTTGAGATGTTGATTGTGTGGGTAAGGACCAGGATCTCAAGCGGTGGTGAAAGCAGTGCACTCAAAAAAGAGGTCCTTGTCCGGCAATAATTTAGGTGGTGTGCTGGCGATATGAGTTGTTATAAGTTGCAGTTGAGAACCGTAAGTTCCATGGACTCTCCAAAGGTGAGAGAAAAGTCTCTCCTGGCGAGAGAAGTGGCCCCATGGGGGATGGTCATAAGAGAATTATTTAGGTGAAGGGCGGTGAAGCGGTGAGAGAAGGCGGTGGAGAAAATGTGGGGTGAAGAATAATGAATGTAATGATGGAAGACTGGATAAGAGATATTGGGGGTGATGGTGGTGATGAGATGAAGGGTGGTTGAACAGGGAAGAGGAAAATATAATAGAGGAGGAGAGGAGGTGAAGGAGGGCTGCCACCGCCAAAGGAGTCTTGAAGGTGGCGTCAACCCTCCTTGCTAGTTATTCAGGTAGAGATTGTCTAGGTTGGAACAAATCTATTTAAATCCTAAACTCTAAACCCAATATATAGACAAAAAATCTATTTGCTAAATAAAGAGAAATTGATTTTATTATTTGCGGCTATAAAAAAAAGTTTGATAGTTTGCTACAATATATTTCACATTATTCTAGTGTTCAATGATTTCATTGAATAATATATGAAATGATATGTATAAATTATATACAAATAAATAATAATTTAGTGTTGATTTAGCATTCTTTTAACCAAGATAAATATAAAACTATATCCTACCACATTTATTTTCTTAGGGTGTGTTTGTTTTGATGGACTGAAACTGAGACTGGGAGACTGAGACTTAGTATCTTATTTGTTAATCAGAGACTGAAATTTCCCAGAATTCCAGTATTTTCAGTACCTCCAAATTGGAGGGATTGAAAGACTGGGGACTGAAACTGAAACTTTAATAATATTTTTTTATTCAAATACCCTTAATCAATATTATAGTTTCCAATACTAGCCTTTATTTCTACTCCATCAACTTAGTTTAATCTCTATTTCTAATTAATTTTAAACCAAACACAATACACAAACTTATTTCAGTCACAGTCTCTCAGTCTCAATCTCTCAGTACAAGTCTCAGAACCAAACCCAGCCTTAGGTATATGAGCATGGCAAACACCAAGTAGGCTGACATGTTTTCCACCCTACTCATGCTTTCTAAGTTCCTTTGATACTTCCATTATAGACGATAGATATACATAGAAGTAAAAAACGCATCAAGACGAAAAAACAGGCAAGATTCAAAATGCATATAGACATTCCTGGTCAGGAAGGAACCCGTACATTCTGCTTTAATTTCAGTAACATACATAAGAGTTTATAATAATCAATTTCATTTTAAATATGATGACATAATCTGTTATCATGAATATTAACCACGAAACAACCATATATTCATGATTAATTCTTGTAAAGCAATTATTAGAACTCGATACATAGTGAAAAAAAATGTTGTTATGTGATAATTAATTATTTAATTTTCTCTTATATACGGCGATATTAAAGATTATAGCTACCAAAGTAAATAAGAAGAGAAAGTTTAGGGCCATAATTTTTTAGCAAATAAGTGGCCATTAAATTTTTTTCTTCTTTTCTCTCTCCTCTTTTACCACCTATTATTTATCTAATTACACTCATGGGCCCCTAATATTGGTTCCGTAACATTACTCAAATAAGAATAAGAAATAGTCACCAAAAAAGAATAAGAAATACTTTTCTTTCAAGTTTCTTTTATAAATTATTTTTTTAAATCGTATTATATGTGTAAAAAAAATCAACCACTAAATTAGTATCATATATTTTTATATATTTACATGTTTTTTTAATATATTTTCAAGGTATAATTTATATTTTACAATAATATATATATATATATATATATATATAATTTTAATTATTAGTATGTATATAACATTATTATTTTAATATATTTATATACGAGTGTTTTAATTTAGTGTTAAGTTTTTTTATGGATATAAGAATCCCCTTCTAAGTATATTAGTAACTAGCTAGAAATTAAACTATATAAAATATATCAGTTTTGAAATATCAAATTCTAAGGTTTATAATCTTTAAATTAAATGATTATAAATTTTTATAGGTTTTAATTGTAAATCCTAAAATGAATATTTCAAGATGTACCTGATTTGCTTCATAAACTATATAATATAGTAATTGAAGGAGTTAGCATATTTGTTTTTAAAAGGTCACACATAATAAAATATCAATAATTAACAATAATATGATGAATAATAGCAGCCTCTAATATTTTATCTGCTCAAACCTACTCAAAGGCATGTAATAGGAAATACAGGCGCATATATATATATATATATATATATGTTTAATTAGAAATTAAAAAAAGATAGATAGTGCCTTGAACATAAAACACTTGACACAGTCAATGGTATGCAACAAGTGATCGATGAGAAGTAAAAGAAAATGTTATCCGATCCTGTTGATGACCGCAAATAATAAGATAGGAAGATGTTTCGGTATACCTTAAAAAGTGAGGTATATCGTATTATTTTATTTTTTAACTGTTGATTTTTATCATATATTATTTTATAATTAAAATCAATTAAGATCAACGACTAAAAAATAATGGAATACGGCCTCAATTCAGAAAACTTTTCAATAAGATATAAATATCAAACTGAATTATCATCATATCAATTCACAACTATACTTATCATAATGCTTTATTAATAGGAACGAGATGTATAGATATTTCTTTTCACTGTTTTGGTTATGATTAAAACTACAATTGGATGTTTAGTTAAGCCTATATAGAAGAATAATAAAGAATTATAATTATTTGTGCTAATTAAAATTTAATTTTGTTGCATGCTAGCTAACTAGGTAGCTAGAACAATAATAACCTAAGATAATATATATTGCTTTATCTAAATTCATTCATCATTTGATATATAGCTAGCTAGGTTTGTTTTCTTTTAATAATGGATGAAATGAACCTTTAGTCTTTAGTCTTTAGAGGACGCAATTTGCATAAATTAATGGTTGTGGTGGGGACATGGAGGGAGGTATATGTGTATCCAATTGCATAAGGAAAGGGATCCAATTTGAATGGATCATATGCATTTCTTTGATCACTATAATAATTGATTGCCTTAGCTTAATGCTGTTCATATATTGTTAACGGATTATTATTAGTTACTTTTATAAAAATAGTTTCATACAAGAATAATAATTAAAAAGTTAATATGTATTATATTAAATAATCTAGTTAATTATTTAATATTTATTAACTATTATTTTACAGAAAAACATTTTCATATAAATAAATAATTACTCTTTGATAATTGCATCAAATCAATTATTTCAATCGAAAAAAGGAGGCAACAAATTGTGTTTGTGCATTCCAAGACGACACCGCAATCCAACTAGGCATTCTATGGCTTTTTCCTATATATGTTATCTACATCCACATATAGAACAAGCATGTCATTTTCCAGGGTTAAATACATACATATAGTTATGATAATAATTAGTCATATCAAATTTTAAGACAAGGATAATTTTCCTTTCACTATCATCTTATTATGTCTTTTCTTTTCTTAAATTTGGTTGAAATATATATATTAATAAATGTGAGAAATGCTAACCTACTCTTAGTTTTCTTGCTAGCTTATGACATGACTTTCTTTATTTTTTTTTCTTCTTCTTCAAAATACTAATATTATTTGTTTATTTTGAGTTTAAAAAAAAAACAGAATTGAAAGATACATGTGGAGATAGAATTTACTATCTAGATCTGTGCCTAAAGGAGGGGTAAAAAAAAAATCATCTTATCTTGTTTAAACATAATAGAGCTTCTATTATTTCGGTGTCATCAATGTAACACCTATTCATCCAAGAAAAGGTTAGTATGTCATTATTTTGGGCAAAAAAATCCATGCATACTTTTGAGAAAATTATGATAATCAGCATGTTTATTCTTATTTTTTTTAATATCAACAATCTGAGCTCAAAATGTAAAAGATATCCGATCCAATGACCGATATGATATTTTGTGTGTGGATTAGATCAAGATTTTACTTATATCCAATTTGATTTGATTCATCTATACCCAATTTTCAATTGAGTTTTGCTTTAATTTACATCTTTATAGTTATAGAGAGATTAAATAAAAATACTTTAAATGAATATAAGATAATTATTTTAAAAAATACAGCATTTTTTATTGACTTTGACATATATCATTATAATATTTTTATTTTACAGCGATTTCATTAAAACTGTGGCTAAATATGATAAACCATTGTAGAAATTGCTGAGACAACATTTATTTAGTTGCGACCGATAAAATTACCATTAATAAACCGTCATTATCTACTTAACTTATTTAAAAAAAAAAAGTTAGGTGTACACATAAAACACACAAATATATTCTAATTAATCACTCCCTCAAATGGAAAAAATTTATGTGTTTGAATGTGTTTATATATACACCTAGCAAAACCGATTTATTTATACATAAGTAATCAAGCTATATATATATACGCGAGAAATTAAATTGCAATGAACCTGATGTATATATGTTTTAAGACTTATTGACTAAGATATACTACAATTTTACGATGGGGGAGTTTTGGACGTAAACAACATTGACTAATAAAAGATAACTATGCAAGTTCATTTTTTTTGGACGTAAGTTCAAATTTAAGAATGTATATGTAACTACTACTATCGACATCATTTTCGGTATATGTAAGAGATATTAATTTAGTACACAATTTAAGTAAAGTAAATTATTTTAGACTTATTAGTTTCTTATACTCATTTTCTCTTTTTATATTTATTAATAATAAAAAAGACATAGGAACTAGATTATTAATATTGTGCGGGTGGCTAATTTGATTTAAGATTGATTAACTAATATATTAATAAATTGGGAGCTCCTGCCACACGCTTGCAAATAAAGTTGACAAGTATACGAAATGAATGAATGAAAAAATGAAATATATAGATTACATTGAAATTTAATTTGTAGAAATATAATTTACAATAATTAAAATGACAATATAACTCGTCAACCGAAAAAAACGACAATAACTTAAAGAGAATAGGAGGGAAAATGAAAACTATCATTATCACAAACTCATAATAAATTTTTGGGTTTATCTATTTTATGCTTTAGAGGCACTTATTAATATTTCAAAAGAATATAATTTCCATGCATCGTCAGTTAAAAGAATTTTATACATACATTCAATCAGATGTTATTATATCATCAAAAGTAATTAATTTTTAAGTCCACTTTTTCTAAAATCAAATAAATGTATGAATATGATTGGATGACTGTGTAAAACTCTTTACACCGTCAGTATATTAAAATTAAACTCATTACAAAATTGAAAAACTTTAATTATCAATGATGACTGATGAGTGTGTTAAGTGTTGATGCAATGAAATTAAAGCTATTGTAATTTTTTGGCGAATAAGATTATTTATATACTGATAATTTTTGAAACCTGAGTTTTAAGATTTTTCTGTTATTTAAAATCGTCTTTAAATTACGTAAATTTATATTACAATTTTTACAAATTTTAAATATACAATTTTTAAATAATTTATAAATGTAAGTTTTGTCTTTTGACATAATCTTTAAAGACAATTTAATTAATTTAATCTCAGTTTTAATAATTTATTTTATTTTATCTTCAACCATATGTACCAAATTTTGACAAAATAATTAGTGAATAAAGCTGGAGAATTTGACAAATTATATAAAATGGCTTTGAATGATGATATGATTTAGAGAAGAAAAATATTATATATATAAGTTTTTTTTTACAACTAAGTTTGATCAAATTGTATAATATGTTATACATTTTTATCAAACTTGTTGTATAGAGAAGAATGATTTCTATTGATATTAAATTAATTTAGTTGAATTTAATTGAAAAAAAACTTGTTGTACACTTAATATTATCTTTATAATTCTAGTGATTACTAAATACTAATGGTGTTAAAACAAGAAATCATTTATTAAAGAAATATTTTTTTCTTTTCTCCCATAAAAATCTGTATATGAATAACCGAAAGAATCCAACCATGATTGCAAGGGCAACCTTCCGATGTGACCTGTTTCCATTATCTGCATTTTGGTTTTCATTTTTAGCCATGTAATTGATTGACCACTTAACATTGATTGATATTTGATTCTCTTGTTGGTACAGGGTGGACCTTAGCATTTTGCAACTCATATCTATAATACTACAAGACAACAAAAAACTAGAGTGTGCCCGTAACTGATAATTAATAATTAATTAATTAATTAATTAACTAATTAACATCTTGCTTCTTTTTAGAGTAACACTGTAATAGAATTCTTTGGAGCATTTCCCAAATTAGGTTTTCAGTTTAATTTATTTTGCATTTCATATAATAATATATTAGTATTTATTATATATTATAAATAATGACTTAAGGTTAAATATGAAATTTATTATTCTAATATTTGATTTTAATTCAAATTAAATTTTATATAAGATGGCAATTTTTTAATTGGTTTTCCATTAAAATAAAATTGTCTCTTAAATATTAAGACTGGTCTTATTTTATTTTATTAATAATCATATACTTGTCAAATTAAAAACTCTATAAAACACTCTATTGAAGTTATTCTCACCAATTTTATCAATTTTATGAGAACATAGGAAAACTAATTTTCGGGAGTGTGTGAAAGATTTATGAAGGGACATAGTGTATTATCCTTGGTCATTTTCACTTTTTCAGGATCTTAATAATTATGCTAAATTTTATAAAGAATTTATTAGTAGTGTTGATGATTTTTTTTTCAAAAATATAATTATCTTCATTACAATTTTTCTTATAAGGTGTTGGATGAAATAAAACATAGATGAGGTGACTGTGAATTTTTTTATACATTTGAACTGACTAAAAAATATTTTTAAAAGAAAAAGATGATTGTCATGAGAGCGATTTTTTATTTTTAGACAAATCTTATTTTATATTTGAATAATTAATACCAACAATAAATACTTTTCAATAAATTAAGGAATTCATTAATGTCACTATAAAAATAAATTAATTTTTCTATTTTATGTGAATTTTTATTATATATTATGTCATGAGTGTTAAGAGATCAATATTTTAAAAAAAATCTGACAGTGGTGGCTAATACTTGAAATTTTTTTTATAAGATTTAGACTCTTTTACTATATGAACTAATTTTTGTAGGGTTGATTTTCTCAATATCTTCTAACTCATAACACTAGTGATTTAATTATGAGTCGTCTAATCAGAAAATATTATCAGTGGAGAATTTTGATCGGCAAAAGATTGAATAATATATTATAAAGTGGAGATATTGGAACCTCAGTTCTTAATGAGTGATGCTATGTTTTAATTCTTTAGAGGGTACCAAAAATTCTTAGAGGCATATCATTCGAAAAGCTTCCTTGACCAATTGGATAGATCAAGAAAATAGCAGTAGCCGTTGCAACAGAAGTTGAATATGCAACAACAATCCAAGAGCGTTTACCCAAACGAAAACTAAGTTCCCACTCACGACCTATGTAACAAGCTACACCAAATAAGAAGTATAGAACAATTAGTTTATAAGAGCCGCCATTGTATAACCATTCATCAATAGATGCCACTTTCCACATCAGGTAAAAGTGCAAATCTATAGTCGTCGAAGTAGAAATAATGACACCCAAAATAATATTGTTTTCATAAAGTAGAGATCCAGGCTCACGAATACCATCAATATCTACTCGAGGGGTATCAATGAAAGCAATAATAAATACAGAAGTTGCGGTCAATAAAAAAGCGATCATTAAAATACCAAATCATCCAATGAAAAAATGATTTTCAGTGCTGGTTATCCAATTACAGAAGTGACCTCATAGGCTTTTGCTCTCATGTCTCTCTAAATTTGCAGTCATGGTAATAAGATCGGCCAATAACTATTTGACGACTCCATGAGCAACAATTTATGGACATTTTGGAGAAAATTTTTTTTAAAGGAAATATATTAGTAACATTTATATATGAAAAATCGAAATCAGATGATATAATTCAGAATCTTTCGAAACGGAACATGTATTAAAAGTTCGTTCGATTAATTCACTATCGATTAACCTTAAAAAAAAGGTACGTTCCCAAAAAGACTCTTTAAAATAAAAAAAAATTAATTAGATTACACACTTAATATCGTATTACATATAAATACGTATACACCATTTTTTTCTTCTTGTATAAACAAAGTGATGGCTGAGTTGTGAGAGACTGAGAATAGTATCTCAACAAGAGAATATAGTAACCACGAAATTTGATTCAAATAAATCCAAACCAAAGAAATTGCGTTACCCCAAAGACTGTTTTATATATATAAGCATAAACATTTTCTCGTTTCTTTTCTTTTTGCAATGCGGTTTCGGTTTTGGGCAAATAGAAACTTCTACACACAAACGCACCATAATACCCCATTTTATTCCAATCTTATCACCTTTATTCCATTTCCTCCTCAATCTCCTTCCTTCCTTCCTTTCTTTCCTTCTTTTTCCAATCAATAAATAAAATAAAATAAAAATAATTAATCATTAATAATTAATCAATTAATTTTTTTTTAAAAAAAAGTTCCTTTCTTGAGTCCTGTGTTAAGGGTTTTAATTTGCGTTTTTCTCTCGTCTCTAAGACCCCCATTGTGATCAAAGTAGTCAGTACTTTACTTGGGACCCACTTCAACGTGTTCATCACAAATTACACGTGGCACCTTCACGTAGCTTACCTCCTTTCTCTCTCTTCCATTTTGCCCCCCAACCTTTCCTCCATATTAAGACCCTCTCTTCACTCACACCAATCTCAGGGAAGCATAACCAAAGCTTCTCTTTTTCTCAAAATTATAGGGTTTTTCTTTCTTAAAGCCTCTGCCTTTCTTCATCTGCTATTACCTTTCTTCTGGTAATTAACTTTTTCTCTTTCCTCTGTTTTTTTTTTTTGTTTTAATTTCCCCTGTTACTGATTTTGATCATATCAGCTAAAAGGAAGGATTTTTTCCCAGTTTTCTGATTGCATGTTCTTTGAAAATCCCCGATTGGTTTCTGTCTTCAGTATTTTGTACTGCATGTCGAATTTGGTATTTTAAAAAAGGGGCTTTTTGAAAATTTTGTATTTTTTATCATTATTCTTCTGTTTATGTTCCCTTGTGCTGTTTTTGATCCTTATCCTGAGCCTCCTTGTCTCAAAGTTTGAAACTTTCAGCAGTATGTTAATCATGTAATTTTGAAAACACGTGATGGGTATTTATGTAATGTGCAGGATCATACTTATAAGATTATGATTATTATAAGTTAATTTTAATTTTTTTTAATTAAGTTGTATTTATCTTTGCGTTGCTTTCTTCGCCAGTTGCCTTGGACAATTGAGTTTTTTCTTGTTTTGTGGTGATTTTTATCTTTTAGCTGAAACCTAAAAACTATTGGAATCTGCTAAGCCTTATCTATTACCCTTTTGTTTTGCTTGTGTTTTCTGACAGCTGTGGAAGTTGGTGGTTTTTTTTTATGTTGGTGGTGAAACTGAGATGGTTGGAAAGGAGAACCTGAGAACTGAGGACTTGAACTTGTGCTTTGAGAAGCTCATGATGGTTGCTGGTGGTGGTGGTGGTGGTTGTGGTGGTGGTGGTGAGAAAGGAGGGAAGATGAAAGCTGGGGTGATCACTGAGTGGAAGGATATTCCTGTGGAGCTTTTGATGCAGATTTTGTCCCTTGTGGATGATCAGACTGTGATCACAGCTTCTGCTGTTTGTCGTGGTTGGAGAGATGCTATTTACTTTGGCCTTGCTCGTTTATCACTCTCATGGTATATTACCTTCTCTCCACTCTATGTGAATATCTGCTCTTTTCTTGTTTTTGTGAGTTGAGTTTTCCATGCTGCAATTGTGATGCTGGCTCCATGATTTTTTTGTCTTTTTTTTACTTTAAGTTTATGGATCTTTAGAGTAGAGTTGGGGGTGCTAACTGCTAAGCCATCTTGATATGAAATATCCCTTGATTTGTAATGTTGCTGTTCTCATGTTTATTAGGGAAGTTAGTGTTACACTTAACATACAAGTGAATTGTGTGTAATATTCCCTAAGCACAGGAAAGTTGGTGTAATTTACCCAATTTAGTGAATACCCAACATTTTTACAAGAACAAGAAGGGGGTTTTCTCATGATCATCATCATCAGCTAAGCCTTTTTCCTCACTAGGTGGGGTAGGTGGGGTCGGCTACATGGATCAAAGACGTTATGACATGTATTGAGATGCGACACAGTTATACGCTGGTTGTCGCATCCTAACACAGCCCTATATGGTTCCAAAGACGTCATTGCGCCGTGACCATGTATGAGGGTGGCCATGTATGGGGATGTGCCGTTGTTTTACGTTGGCTGTCGCAGTCCAAACTACCCTCCTCATTTCTCTGCAAAGTTGTCAATGTTAACTATTACAGAGCTACTAAGCTATGTAAAAAAAGTTTGGGGGAAATTGTGAGTCCCCCATGTAGGCATGCTATTGCCTCTATTGTCCCTGCAAGTTTCTTCTTTGGAAGTTGATTTCATTAAATCACTAGCATAGTGATGCAATCTTTTTACTATGAACATATTGAGGCTTGCCAGTTCTAAATTTAACCCTCCCTTTTCAGGTGTAGCAAGAACATGAATAACTTGGCTCTCTCTCTTGTTCCGAAATTCACAAAACTCCAAACTCTAATCCTTCGTCAAGACAAGCCTCAACTAGAGGATTACACGGTTGAAACTATTGCAAATTGTTGTCATGACCTGCAGATTCTGGACCTGAGTAAAAGCTTCAAGCTCACTGATCGTTCGCTTTATGCTATAGCCCATGGTTGTCCTGATCTCACTAAACTTAACATCAGCGGCTGCTCTTCGTTTAGTGACAATGCTCTGGCATACCTCGCCGGTTTTTGCAGGAAACTGAAAGTCCTAAACCTCTGCGGATGCGTTAGGGCAGCAACCGATACTGCGTTACAGGTATGATTGTGGTATAGACTAGTTGGTTGCCATAGTCATATCACGATTGAGAGGACTTGAATCTATAACTGCTATAACTAACTGAAATGCAGGCTATTGGACACTACTGTAATCAGTTACAGTCTTTGAACCTTGGATGGTGTGAAAATGTTGGTGATGTTGGAGTGATGAGTTTAGCATATGGCTGTCCTGATCTAAGAATAGTGGACCTGTGTGGCTGTGTCCTTATAACAGGTAATTTCACACAAATTTAAGAAGCAAGGCCCTAAATTTTCCATTATCCAATTTTGAACCATGAAGCTTAGTATTGTTTGATGATGTATGTATAATTGCAGATGATAGTGTGATTGCATTGGCAAGCAGATGCCCCAGGCTTAGGTCCCTAGGACTATACTACTGCAAGAACATAACAGATAGGGCAATGTACTCGTTGGCACAGAGCAAAGTGAACAAGAGGATGTGGGGATCAGTGAAAGGAGGAGGAGGAGGAGGAGGAGGGAATGATGATGATGGATTAAGAACTCTGAACATAAGCCAATGCACAGCACTGACACCATCTGCAGTTCAAGCTGTTTGTGACTCATTCCCTTCACTCCACACATGCTCAGGTAGGCACTCCCTCATCATGAGTGGTTGCCTCAACTTGACCTCAGTTCATTGTGCTTGTGCTGTTCATTCTCACCGTGCCATCAACAATTTCCCTCATCCTGCTCATTGAACAACACACCATTTCATTTCATGCATGAAACAAAGAGTTCACACTTCACAACACTTCCAGGAAGTGCCCCTTTTGTGGGTTCTGAGAAGTGAAAATGGCTGGCCTTGTAGATATGTTTGTTTTGTGTTGATTTTTTATGTTTGAAGAGACTTTTGAATCCTCCTTCTAGTTTGTGTAGGGACTTTGTGACATTATGTGCTCTTATTAATTAAACTTTTGCTTTGATTATTCCATTTGGAAGGACTTGAGAAAAACATGGATGGTTCTTGTAGAAAGCATGGAGAGATAATGTTTTCATTTTTACATCATTTCGACAATACTAAGATGGGTTGCCTTTTTGTTAAAGTAAAAGATTCCATGCTAATGCAAAATTGAAACTTGAAAGGGAATAAAGTTATTTAATGGTGGAAATTAATAAGAAAAAATACAATGTGCAATTTGATGTCACTATCTTGAAACTTTCTTCCATGCTCATCTCTTGGTCTACCAAATCACATTGTTCTTTAAAAGCGGTTCAATTGTCTTGTTTTTGTTCTTGGTTTTGAGTTTCATCCAATAATGAAGAACCACTGAATTGTAATAAGGTGGTCAAAGATCTTAGGGAAAAACAATAATTTATGTTAATTAGTTTGTAATAATGTTAAGGATATAATAGAAAACTAAGTCAAGTCAAAAGTTGTATTATTTAATATTCAATAATTCTTTTTGAAAAGAATACCAAAACTCCCACACAAAAAAATTCAGATTTCGGATATTGACAAAACTACTTAAAGCTTAGATATATTTAATAATTGTGCTAGCTTAGATATAATAAATGTATAATTATATAATAAAAATGTTATATGCATACAATTATTTTAAAATGTTTAATTAGTTACTATACATTGGATTGAAAATGTTAACATGAATATAATTTTCATACTTGGATAGTGAAATTCCATATTATTTCATATTTAGTATTTTGGAGTTTTCAATATATTTTTTAATTGTTAGATAGTTTTATTTAAAAGTTTTTGTTGACTAATAAATTATTATTTAATATTTATTTAAGTGAATAAATAAATTAATTTTAGTTAAATTTTATTATTTATTATTAATCAATAAATTATCATTTAATATTTATTTAAACGATAAATGAATTAATTAGGAGCAGTTTAAAATTTCCAAATTATTTGTTACACAAGTTGAAGACTTGAAGCCGCAGATTTTTTGACGCAAATTCACCTGAATGGCCCAGGCTGAAATTTAGTATATTAATTAATTAATTAAAGAATCTTGATTTGTTGGAGTCCTCTAGGCTCTAGATTGATCTTGATTTATTCTGGTCCTTCCTTCTGGGACAACCTTGCCTTGTGGAGTAGTATCATCTAGCAATTTCTTAAGTCTCATATATTCATTTATTTTTTTTTATTTATTGCAGCAGATAATAATTGAACAATAAAATCATATAAATGTTTATAAGGGTTGAAATTGGCGAACTGCCAACTTGGCATTGACTTAGAATACAGGAGGACTATTACACGCTAAAGTCTTTATTCCAAATGTACTTTGTGTTTATAAATTCAAGAACAAGTAAAGTAAAGTACCTCAACAAGCCACGCAATGCCACAAATTTGACCACAGAATATATCAAAGAAGAAAGTGATCATATATGCATTTAAAGAGAACATATATATACCCCAAAATGAATTAAAAAAACAATTGTTGCAAATAAAAGATGATAAACTTGCAATGCAGTTCTAAAGTTTATTAGATCCACGTCTCTGTAAGGTTCCACGGGGTTCTAATGTGATGAAAGAAAAGTAGAGGAGGAAATTATTTAGACCAAGTATTATGAAACATGCAATTGCGAAATTTAATGCTTCTCGTCAGATTGAAGCATTCAATGGTCTACGCTCACAAGTAATTTCGTTTCTACGCTTGATAATCAAAATTTATGTCAGAATTTCAGAATCTTAACTTAAAAAAAAAAAAAAAACTTTATCAATGAGTGTTTATTACAGCTGTTGTGTGTGGTTTTGCCCGGGAGATTGGGATTTCACTTTATAATCTCATGAATAATATCGTAATTACACATTTATAATATTTAATAATATATATTTTTATTAATAATTAATAAATTCAAATAAAAATTAAAATAGACAACTCATGACTATATCAATATGGCTCCAAACATTATATACTTTTTTTTGGGGGTTCACATAGACAATAACATGGATCACTTGCTGAAGATTTTCAAAGGTTAATAAAGCCCATGAGTTTAGTGGGCCATATTAAATCAGAAAAAGACTAATAGGAACAAAAAATAATAAAATACAAAAATGAGAAGGTCCTACCGGGAGTCGAACCCAGGTCGCTGGATTCAAAGTCCAGAGTGCTAACCACTACACCATAGAACCACTTGTGAGATTCTCTTCATAATATTTTATAATTTAAATTAAATTTTCCAGAGTAGGACCATATTAATAAATATTCTTTATTTTAAAAGTATATAGTACTTTTTTTATTTCAACTCTTAAATAACTATGTTTGTAACAATTATTTCGGCTAAACATTGTTATATCATAAATAATATATAAAACAAATGGATTTTCTGATAAATTAGGAGATAATTAATAGTTGAAATATTCAACGACTAGTAAAATAATTGTTTAAGAACGTATCATTCATGTTTTGAATAATTATTCACTCGAACTATATAATTGAATGAATTGATAAAAAAAAGTTAAGTTGATAGTATTATAAAATTAAGTTTAAAATACAATAAAAATTTAATTTTCATGCATCGACATATGCACATCCAATCAGATGTTATTACATCATCAAAAGTAATTAATTTTTAAATTCACTACTTATAAAATCTTATAAATGCATAAATCTGATTGGATGACTGTGCAAAACTATTTACACCGTCAGTGCATCAAAATTAAACTCATATAATAAAATATTTAATTATTTTGAAAATAAGAAAAGAAAGTCACCCTAAACTTTGACTGTTGAAATCAATACTTATTTTAATATAAAGGTTTAATTTTTTGGTTTAGCTTTTTTTTGTTTTTCTAAGTTTTTATCTCACAATTACCTAAAATAAAGGTGATCAGGTTTAGAAAACATAAATTAAAACTAAAATTATTCTAAAACACATACATTAAAATAAAAAATAATTGAGAGATCTAAAACTTAAACTAAATTATAAATCTAATTCTATGTAAAAAACCTTTTATATTTTTTATATTTTTAAAAAATAATATTTATGATTGAATTTTTTACCTTTTTAAATATTAGATCTATATAATTAGGTTTAACTTTTAACTTTCTCTATCACAACTCAATTAAAATTATATGGTATATTCTCATACTACTGGCGCACACCTTGTGGAAAAGCTATGTAGGAGGCAAAGCAATTCTCATCATTCATCAACTCTGTCAAGTGAGTTTGAATGTAAAGAGAAAAGAATTAAGGTTAAGAAAAGTGAAGAAGAAGAGAGAGAACAGAGAGAAGAGTATTTATTCATTCTGTGTCTCTAAAATAGTAACTAATTAATCCCTATTTAATGTAGCTATTATACTAACTAATTAATTTACCTGCGCACTAAGTTACAGGTTATTGGAAAACAGTTAGAACTTAACGAATTAATAATGACAATCCGATCTTTGACCAAATGATTCTTAGGACAATGCGACCCAATAAATAAAAAAATGACAACGCGGTGCCTGACCAAACGATTTGTAAAACAATCTGTCCCTCTATTAATGTTGTCAGAAATTTCTAACACTCATCATAATAATTATACTCCTAATTCCACATACAATAATTCCCAGCTATATTAACTATATTATCATTAACTATTCTGTACAAGTAACTAATTATACTTCAAGGAACACACCTTATCTGCTTTTCTCTGGTCACTCGTATTCTTGGGTACTCATTGCTTCTTCTTCATATACTCCTTGAGTACAGCTTTTTGCCAACTATTAACTAATTCCACATACATACAATCATTCCCAGCTATATTAACTACTTCTGCACACTTCCACAATTGTTATTTTATCTTTTGCTTGCTCTTAAGTCAAAACCTCTTCTTCCCTCTTATCTAAAGATATATCTCTCTTATTCCTATTTTTTATTCCCAGCTATATTGAAATTTCACTGAATTTTTCATAATTTGAGGCTCATAACCAACCTTTTTTGTTACAATTATCTTAAATTGTTTTTATAATATTTTATATACTAAACTTTTTTAAGTACTCAAAATGTACTCAAAAAATTTTATACTAATCATAATAATTTTATACTAATCATAATATCTTAATTTAATAATATCTTTATTTTTGGCAAATGAACGTATGTTACAAGGAATAGAAATTTGGAATAAAAAATATAAAATAGTATATATATATATATTTTATTCATATGTTGTGTTTGCCCAAACTAAATTAGAAAAAAAATTTTGTAGTCTATGTTGAAAAAAAAATTATTTAATTAAATTTAATATTTATTAATATTTATATTGTTAAACTTTATTTAATATGAAAACTAAAAATAAATGAATAAACCAACTCTATAAAAAAAGGATAAGCAGTTATTAATGTAATGTTTAAAAATTAGTTGAAATAAGAAAGAATAATATCATCTCTCTATCTATTAATTAATTAATTTTCTTTATTTTAAAATTAGGTAATATCTTTTGATTTTAATTCTTGAATGATTATGTTTGTAATTGTTACTTTTGTAAGTAATTGGTAGGGTAATGCTAGTACTATTAGTGTGGTAAGTAGAGTTAAATATTAAATTGGCCCATGAAATTTGCGTTACGATAAAATTGATTTTCGAAATTCAAATGTTATCAAATTAGTCCCTTACTTTTATGATTGTGACTCATATTGGCCCTTTAAAAGTTGTCCGTAAAAACCATGTTAAACACTAATAATATGATGTGGTAATCTGTCCGCGTAATTATACTACCAAAATGATATCGTTTAAAGCCGAAGGAAGTTAAAATCTCTCTCACAGAACACATTGAAAGATAGATTTTAACTTTTTTCACTTTTAAATGACGTCATTTTGGTATTTTGTTGGCACGAACATATCACGGTGTCGTTTTATTAGAGTTGAGTATGGACAATTAACGGTCAAATCAACGGTTTTTTTACGGACAACCTTGAAAGGATCAATGTGAGTCATATTCGTAAAAGTGGAGGACCAATTTGATAACATTTAAATTTCAGGGGTCAATTTAATCGTAGCCCCAAATTTCAGGGGCCAATCTGATATTTAACTCGCGGTAAGTATGATTAGTGAGGGAGTCTATTGGGTTTTTAATTTATTTGTGTAACTCATCCAATAATAATACTGCTTTAAATAGAGTGAGATAAAAGAGTATTAAAAAAAATTAACCATAAAACTAATAATAATAAAAATTTATAACGTACTAAGAGTACTTGAAAAATATTATATAAAAAATATGTTTAAAAAATAATATTATAATTTAATTAATTAATATTGGTGTACATATAAAACACATAAACATATCTTAATTTATGTGTTTATATGTACACCTAGTGAAACCGTTTTATTAAAATTAATTTTGATATAGAATGGACAAACATAAACAAATAATGTTATTACAAATTTATAAAATTAATTTTTTTTTAGTAATAATCAAGTGTTTGATTTTGAATTATACGTGAGTATAGTTATAATTGAGTTTATATGAAATTAATAGTTCATAACTATTTGTTAACGGGTTTAACCAATTGTGTTAAATTATCCAATAATTCTCTGTTACACCTTTATGTGAAAACAACAGGTGAGTTTCCACCATTTTTTCATGTGGGCACAAACTACTCTTTCCAATATATATTATAGAAGTCTTAATATATATATAATTGAGTTCAAACCTATTTATTTTTTGAATGAGTCAAATAAATAAAGTCTAAAAAATATAGTTAAAATAAAACCACTTCACACGTTAATTTATATGTATGATGTCATTATAATATTTTTCTTTTTTGGTTTTTTAAAATATTTCCCAATTCGACGGGTCGAAAACTAATCTTCCGCGAATCTGAGCTCCACTTAAGAGTTTGTCGCTGGCCATCGAATTGCTGTCGCACAAGGCGGGATTTAAACTTCCGACACTTACTTAAGTAGACTGGTGGGCTAACCACTAGACCAACCAAAATTGGTTATGTGATTATAATATTTAATCCAAACATTTACTAATGTTTTTCTTCCGATCGAAAGCAAGATAAAATATTGGCTTTTCTTTTTCGTTGGAGAAGATACTTATTGCTTTGGGAGAGTAACATCGACCACAAACTATTTTTATTCCCAAATAAATGAATAATCATCCAATTATAGATATAGATATACATGAATCAAGAAAAATATTGAAACAATTTTACTTAAATAATTAAATTGTTTTTACAAATTAATGATTTTCACACCAAAAAAAATTAATGATTTTCTATTTTCAATTAAAATATTTGCTTACTAGTTTTTATCTTACTCTCTTTCATCTTCATTTAAATAGTCAAAAATAAATTGACGGATGATACATGATAATTTTTCTGAATGAATAATAATTAGGGTTTAGAGTATCTCCAATGTTAATATTGATTTTAATTATATTTTGAGTCCTAAAGATGCCACGTGAGTATTTATGAGATTATATATAATTTTAGATTAAAATAAAATTTATTGTTCTAATACTTGATTTTTTAATTATTTCATTTAAAATAAAAATTTAACAAAAATAATTATATATGTGATAACATTTTATTAATTTTATTAACACTTACGTTTTGGACAAGGCACCCCTTATTGAATCGAAATAAAATGTAATTAACACTTATTTTTTTCGGGGTTTCTTTTGTACCCTAGTACTCTGCTAGGGTTTCCTCTTGTATCTTAGTACTTTGCTAGGGTTTTCTTTTGTGTCCTATTAGGGTTTCTTTTGTACCTTAATAGGGTTCTCCTAGTGCTTTGATGTGTCCTGCTAAGATTTTAATGTGTCATTTTCAGTTTTGATGTGCTCTGATAGGATTTTGAGAAAGAATCTTTATTTCCTTATTTTTTCATGTGTCATACAATACAATTCAACTACCATGGCCGATTTGTCTACTATAACGGTAAAAGAATATTAATACTAATGTGGGGGAGGAAGAAACTTTCGTAATTTTGGATACATCTGAGATTAGAAAACCAGCTAGTCTGGTTGTTACGATTTTCTAGAAATTTTGGAACCATTACAATTTTCGAATATTTGAAAGCGTTGCCGGTACCTCAGATCTGGTTCTTCAATCGACTATGAGTTTGATCCAAGAATATCACCAACATCATCCTCCTTAATTTTGCTTTTCATTTATGTGTTCTCTCTCATTTAGTAATTTACATTATGATATTTTGATTATGTGGAGTTTCTACTCTTTTTCATTATCTTTTGGTTGTCCAAGTTGAACTCATCCTCTCGTGTATTCATTTTATTATTTCAATGGTGAAATACAATTGTCTTTTGATAAAAAAAATTCAAATAGAATAGTTTTTACATTTTAAAACCATATATGTAGAAAGCATTGAAAATTAATAATTTATAATATTTCGTAATTCCTTTTTTTTATATAGAAATCAAATAATTTTTTTTCTTGAATTACCAAATAATTAATTAGAGGACGATAATTCTGAAACAAAACTCTATTTTATGGTTGACTAGTTTTAATCTTTCTACCAGTAATAATAACAATGAACCATAATGATTGACTGTATGTGTATCAGTAATATAATGTTGATTTTATTATTTCAATGGAAGAATTAATTAAATTCATCATGAAATAACCATATGAAATAAAAAATGACGAGTCTCAAATCAATAAATACAAAAATGAATAAACTTTTCATTAAAGTTCTTTATCTTTAATTTTACATATATAAATAAATATAATGTATATCACATATATATATTTTTAATATTTAATATATATTTGATAATTTATACTAATTTGATAACTAATTTTGAAGGTGCCCACGCAGTTATTAGTGTATAGTTGGTACAATATTTGTTGTGAAAAATATTTGACTAGCCAAATAGACTATCGCCAAAACATACGCTTTGCCCTCTAATTAAAACAAAAAACTGAAAAATGATTATCACAA
Organism: Stylosanthes scabra; assembly: GCA_036250425.1. NCBI lineage: Eukaryota > Viridiplantae > Streptophyta > Magnoliopsida > Fabales > Fabaceae > Stylosanthes > Stylosanthes scabra. The sequence continues at coordinate 35,531 of JASCZI010060452.1, forward strand.
CTCAGCTAACTGGTGGCAACTAAGCCCATGCATGCATCCAACAAATTCAGAACCTTATATAAATTTAAAAAACACGAAATTAAAGATCATTAATTATTATTATTACCAAAATTAAATTAATTATTATTAACAAACATGGGGATTATTGAAGTCCCCGTGGTAATTGTGGGTGGAGGACCTGCAGGAATAGCAACGGCAGGGTGCCTGAACAAGCTCAAAATCTCTAACATTGTTCTTGAAAGAGATGATTGCCATGCTTCTCTTTGGAGGAAAAGAGCCTATGATCGTTTGAAATTACACTTAGGAAAAGACTTTTGTACCCTTCCACATTATCCTTTTCCTTCTGATTTCCCCAACTTTGTCCCTAGGGTTGATTTCTTGCGCTACATTGACTCCTACATTGCCCACTTCGGCATTGCCATCAACTATAACCGTTTTGTGGACTCTGCTTTCATTGACGAAAGCAGTGGAAAGTGGAGGATCCATGTCAACAACAAATGTTCCGGTGCTGCCGAGATCTATGCGGCGGAGTTTCTGGTGGTCGCCACCGGTGAGAATAGTGAAGAGTACATCCCAAAGATTGACGGGCTTGAGAGCTACGAAGGCGAGCACATGCATTGCAGCAAGTATTTGAATGGGAGAGATATGTACGGAAAGAATGTGTTAGTTGTTGGATGTGGTAATTCTGGCATGGAAATTGCTTATGATCTCTCAAATTGGGGTGCATATACCTCTATTGTCGTCAGAAGTCCGGTAAATGGTTTTACAAAATAATTCAAGTTCAAAATAAATAGTAATAAAAATTAAATTACACATTTTAAATGATTATTTAATTTAAAGTGAACTGAAAGTTAAAAATTACAGCAACCTAGAAAATTAATAAGGTCTCAAATACCGAAAATTTATCTTGTTTTGGAGCACTTGAGAATTTAGTTCCTCCTTTGTTCATGGATGTATATATGGTATTCATTCAGGTGCATTATTTTAGCAAGGAAATGGTGTTTGCGGGAATGTTGATGCTGAAACACTTGAAGGTGGAGAAAGTGGACAAGATGCTGGTGTTTATGAGCAAAATGAAATATGGAGATATGTCTAAGTATGGTTTGAAGAGGCCAAAGGAGGGACCTTTTGCACTCAAAATAAAAGGTGGTGCAACTCCTACCATTGATGTGGGTTGCATAAAAAAGATTAAGAAAGGCAAAATCAAGGTAATAAATTGATCTCTTAGTTAATTAACATTGTGTTCTATCCAATCATTAATTTATTATTATTGTTCTTGTCTTAAAATAAATTTAGGTTTTTCCCGGCATTTCGAGTATCAAAAAAGGTACGGTAGTTAAATTTGTTGATGGACAACATGCTCATTTCGATGCAATCATCTTTGCTACCGGATACAAAACCAATGTACTAAAGTGGCTTAAGGTACGTATATTTGTATTTGTATTTTATTTCAGAAACAATAGCATTTTCTAATTAATATACGTTTGTGCAATTTTGATACATTTTTCTTTCACGTGCAGGATTACAAGGAGCTGTTCAATGAGAATGGAATGCCTAAACCATGTTACCCAAATCATTGGAAAGGAGAACATGGAATTTACAGTGCTGGATTTTCAAGAAGAGGATTAGAAGGCATCTCATTTGATGCCAAGAAAATAGCAAATGATATCAACATGACTTTGAATTCCAGGGTCGACTTTTAACTACTACAGTATTTTACAAGCAAATTTTTTTTGATGCAGAACAAAGATTGTATTAATTTTTTAAAAATTTAATTTTAATACATTTTCAGTATAAAAAAATTATACACAGATAAATAATTACTAGTATTGCAACATTAACAATGTTATTTTCAAAAAATTTTATATTATTGGACAGTGTATTAAAATTAAACACATTTTTTAAATATAATATGTATTTTGATGTCTTTATATATTTTTTATTTTAATAAAATCTTTATTCTTCACTCAATTTTGCTTGTCACGTTATTTATTTTACAGTAACATGCAAATTTATTGATTCACTGAAAATAGTTTAAAGTGGAGTTGTTTATGGCCTGGCCTGACTTTAGGGGTAAATAATTTACTAAATATATACTTATCGAATTAGATCAAATATAGGGAAAATTTTGATACAAGCTGTACTAAAATTATGGGATTAAACTATAATTCTAAACAATGCTTCACGCGCGAAAATTCGCATTCAGAATTTAAATCCTCAAAAAAAGTTTGTATCATTGTAGTACATTTCGAACATCAAACTCTCGCACTCAAATTTAGAAGGGTGAAAGTTCTTTAAACCTTCGAAAATTTAAATAACCGGGAGTTTGGCCCGAGTCGTCTCTCGTGGAGGTTGCAATTAGATTGATTGATGGGGAAATGGAGGTTTTGTGAACAATTAAAAGAGAATCAAGAAACAAGTAATCAATATCACAATAAAACTAATTATCAACTAAATT
>JASCZI010060452.1:69666-123925 GCA_036250425.1 Stylosanthes scabra
TACACACGGAATCTCAGAAATCCATCTCCCCTCCCTATTACATGTGATGAGTTGGTTCTTTATTTCCTTGGTCTCCTTGCACCTATTAGTGTTCCTTATCTTAATAGAAAATCCAACACGTTTAGCATACTCTTTGTAAAAAGCAGAAGCATCTTCAAGTGTATGAAAAGTCATCCCAGCCCTTGGAATATAATCCTGGTCATCATCATCCAAAATCTGCATAATTCAGAAACGGAATCTGTTATAAAACAGAAACGGTTTTGAGATGAAAACCAAATACAGTTCAAAAAATAGTAACAGTCATGTTTGTTTGAAAACAGAAACGAAAACTCATGTTTTTTAGAAACGGAATATGATACAGAAAAAATGAAGCATTATAGTCGTGTTTTAAAAAATAGAAACGGAAACTCATGTATTTAAGAAACGGAATTTAATGAATAGTAGAAACAGAAATAAGACGCACAAACGTTAGATCTGATTAAAATACACTAACTATACGAAGTAATTCAGCGTCCAAAACATAACAAATCAAAAGAAGAAATCAAACAAAGAGAATCACGAAGAAAATCAGCGTCCAAATCATATCGAAATCAAACGAAAGAAATCAAGCAATAACTCAGCTAAGAAATTACCTGGATACTCGATTCTGATGTAGAGGAAAACTCAGAAGTAAGCGATTGCTTAATGCCATCCATCGTCGATCAAAAAATGAACAGCGAACACAACCCGATCGCGACAATGGAGAATAAAAACGGCGTGAGTGAGAAGTGAGAGAAAAAATAGGAAAACAGCTGAGAGTCAAAAATAGGAATGAACGAAATTTTAGGGGGTGCTGTTTTCAAAAAACGAACAAACCTAAAATAAATGTGTGGGGCGCGTGAGTGTGTTAGACTTGGTTTAACTTGATTATGAAAAAAGCTTGGAAGCCTATAATTATTGTATATTTTTAACCCAACAACCTACCACTATTTTTTAATCAATAATTTTAAATACTAATAGTTAACCATTGGCAAAAAGAAAATAAATTTATTAGTCCGGTAACACTCCTCCGTATTTAATTCACAGAAATCATTTTATTATATGAGTATGAAAAATATTTCGTGTATATATGAATAATATTATTGATATAGCAAATGTCAATTTTTTAAAAAATAAAAAGGTACTAAAAATTAGGAATTAGTTAAAAAGATCTTTCGTAACGAATAATTCTATTTGCATACCAAAATCAGCTACAAAATATAATACATATTGAAATATAAAATACATATGTAGTTTAACTCATTTTTAGTATGTATTTAATAATTCAATGAATATTATACACTATTGGCTGATTTTGGTGTGTATCTAGCATTGCTCGACACTTGTTAAGGTGTTAAGGTCTTAAGGATACTACTAATAATAACTTTTTTTTTTGCATTTAAAAATTGAGAAGTGAATTTAAAAATGCATATAACTTAAATAAAATTTCTCCTTTACTTCTTTAAAACTTAAATACAAAATTTTAAATAAACCAAAGCCTAAAATTAAAGTCGATCTTATAATTAGTATTTGTGTATAAATGAGAAATTAAAAATGCTATCTGCATCTATATATCCACACCGATAATCAGCTACATATAATATTAGTGTTGATATATTACTGAACATTCTATGTTCGTTCCCTTTAGTCTAGGACAAAAATTAACAATTTTGGTTCCACTTAATTTGTTTATTATTACAATGACAAGTTAAAACTACTAATGCTGGCGGCATATCAAAGAGTTATGGTGGCAAACTGGCAATGATTAAAGCTTAAAAGACAGTTGGCCTGTTGCCGGCAAAGTAATAAGCAGTCATCAATTTCCCCGTCCGTGTATATTATTATTTTTCGGTGTACTTTCGTATATATTATTAGAATTTAATTTCCTTGCAGGCACCTTTCATGTAAAATTTACGCATATATTCCATTATGTATTATTATATTATTAAAAATAATTAATTTTTAAATTTATTATTTTTAAAGTCATATAAATATATAAATATAATTAAATGATCATATAAAATTTTTATATCGTTCGTACATTAAAATTAAAGTATAATTAACATGCGTATAATTTTACAGGATATATTAGAATTACTAATTGAAGATATTTTATTGTTAAGAAAATATATCAAATTTAAGTTTTTAATTTATTTGTTATGTATTTATTAAAAGAAATTTTAAAACTTTTTATGAATATAACTTTAACAAGTTCTCCCTAAAACAAATTTTAATTAAACTCATATTATACTATTACTTATAGCTTGTTATCATTGTGTTCCGATCTAGTGATTATATTGTTGATTAAATAAAATATATAGAAATAAAATAAAATTGACATGATTGAAAATCTATTTTTAAATTTTAGTTTAAATTCAAGACGACGTGCATTGTTATACAGACTTATAAATTTAAAATCAAATGGCTAATAATGTTATAAAATTCATAAAAATTGTTATTAAATTTACTAAATCTAAGAAATTATTATTGAAAATTTTAGTTTAGAAAAAAAAAACGGTTTAACATAACTAAATTCCAGCAACGAGATTCTAGAGGTGGTTGAATAGAACTGTTGTTGCGGTTGTTGCTGTCCTGTATGTGTGCTTACCTAGTATGATAGCCCATATATAGTAGCAGAGTAGCAGTGGAAAAAAAAGTTGCATAAATCCTGGTACAGATTTGGAAGACGAAATTGGTGGCATGATCCTTCTTACTCCATTACAGTTCCAAAATAACACATTACACTAAGGCCTTATTTTTGGTTCACGCTTCCTGGTTTCACTTCTTAACCTAAGACCTAAACCCAAAACCTTCCACCTCCAGTTTGAAGTGATATAGAATCCCACGGACTAGGTAAGCAAACATTTTTCAATTCTTTCCAAGATTTATTTTTCAATAATATTACACATCCAAGCAATTCAACCAACCAAGCTCAACCAAGTATTTTTTATCCACTCTCACTCATTTACATGAAAACACGCGCTCTTCCAAAACACGCGCACTCTTTCCCCAAATTTTCTGCAACAATGAACTTCTCTTCCTCCTCTTCCTCCTTCTTCGTGCTTTTACGTCGCCATTGCCGTTGCGCTACCACCGTCGTTGTCGCCACCGTCGCCGTCATCGTTGCTGCAGCCACCATCTTCGTAATCTCTTTCTTCCTCCTCTGTTTTCCATTTTCTCCTCTTCTTCTTCCTCCTCCTCCTTCTCCACTGTTATGATGTTGTTGTTGCCGTTGTTGTTGTTGTTTATGTTGTTGTTGATGATGATGTTCTTCTTCTTCATGAATTGGATTTTTATTGAAAAATAGAAATGGAATTTGAAGATAAAATAGAAACAGATTTTCATGCAAAAACTGAATTGGATTTTCACGAAAACAGAAACGGGTTTTGAATGAAAATAGAAACGGTTTTTTAATGAAAAACATAAACATATTTTATATCGAAAACAGAAACGAAATTTATATGAAAACAGAAACGGAATATTTATGAAAACAGAAACGGATTTGGTGATGAACCCACGCCTGGGTGTGGTCTTGTTTACGCCTAGGCGTGACTTTGGGTCACGAAAACAGAAACGAAATTTACATAAAAACAGAAACGAAATTTATATGAAAACAGAAATGGATTTGGTGATAAACCCACGCCAAGACCACACCCAGGCGTGACTTTGGGTCACGAAAACAGAAACGGAATTTACATGAAAACAGAAACGGAATTGTTTTTTTTCTCTTCTTAAATGTACTCAAATGTACTCCATCTTCCTGCTACTGCTGCTACTCCTCTTCCTCCTCCTATTTACGTGGTTTTGGTCTTCTACTTCCTATTGTTGCAGTTGCCATTATCATCATCGTCACTGCTGTCTTCTTCTTATCTATTGTGTCGTCGTCTTCATTGTCCTCCTGCTTGATGTTGTTGCTGCCGCCGCTGCCATCGCCGTTATCATTATCGGAAGAAGCATGAAGAGTTGACGATAATGATGAATGAGAACAGCGATGAAGGGAGTGAGAGAGAAAAACAGAGAAGCTTGCTATAATGAAATTTGAAATAACGCATTTGAATGAAAAAGGGAAGAACGAAAAATCAGGGATTGTGTGGGTTGAGAGGCGCGTGTAGGTTGAAAACTTGGTTGGGCTTAGTTACTTAAATCACTTGGATATCTAACATTATTGTTTATTTTTAAGGTTTTTTTTTTTTTCTATTAGTCTTTTGCTCATCTCTCCTTCAAACCTATGTTTCTTCTAGTCACTGATGAAAACTCTTCTCCCTTTTGTTTTGTTATGTAGTTTATGTTATTTTCTTGATTTTCTTTTGTATTAATAATAATCTATTCTTTTGAATTTTGTTTTGGATTACCTAATATTTTTTGTTAGTTTTTTTTATTTAATAAATTATGTAATTATTTAATTTTTTGATATTAAGAATTTTTTTATCTCTAGTTAAATTTAAATTGGGATTAAACTATTAATCCGGTTAATCACGAAGATGAATGCACCTGAATTATTAAATTAAGTCCAAATGCATAAAGTATGTGAGAATGAGGTCATTGCATGCATGAAGCTAAGGTTGCAATAATATGAGAACCCTCCTGAGATGGATCTTTAGGTTTGCATGGTTAGCACAAAAAATGTTTTAGAGTCTGATCTCAAAATACTTTAATAATTGATGTATTCATGCATTTATTCATGTATTTTTATATCTAATAGACTCACGTATTAAACACATAAATAATAAAGTCTGACACAATAAAAAACAATAATTATTTTTATTAAAATAAATGCATGAAAGCATGTACATTAGTATTACCGATAAATTATAAATTAAAGATTCACTAATAATCTCGAAATCCCTGTATTATGTATGGCGTAAAAAAAAATAAAATCTATGCTCACATTCACACCTTAGTAAAAACCGTGTGGCCTCAAAATATAACTACAACATGGTTGAATTTGAACAAAAAGAAAAAGAACATATGCTCACATAGGTACATATACAGATACTTCATACATGAATGATGCTATATCAGTTAATCATCATCTTCCATCATCCCATGAGATGGAGATCTGAGTTATGGTAGTGCCATCAAATCCATAAATGAAACCACTTCCACCAATTCCATCTTCAACATTATTGCTAATAGTAGGTGATGATGCTGCTTTGACCAGGGTTTCAGTTTCTTCAGGGGAAAATTTCTCCTTCTCCCACCACCATCTCTGTTTCTCCTCAGATCTAAGCCCCTCAAGCTCCATTGCCACTTCTTTCATTGTAGGCCTTTCTTCTCCTTTCGAGCTTAAACATCGTTTTGCAATCTTGGCAAATTCATTTACTTGCTCAACCTTTGCTTCATCTATTATGCTCTTGTCTACAATATCAAGCAAACGATTCTGTTTCATTGAAGAAACAAAGTACATTGCAAGGTTTTTCTCATGTTCAGGCATGTCAAAACAGAGAGCTTTTCTTCCTGTAAGTAATTCTGCAAGAACAACTCCAAAACTGTAAACATCACTCTTATCTGTTAGTTGACTTGTAAGAAAGGATTCTGGGTCAAGATACCCCCAAGTTCCTTGTACCAAAGTGGCTAACTCAGTTGTATCTTTAAGAACAAATCTTGAAGCCCCAAAATCAGAAACCTTTGCAGTGAGATCATAATCAAGTAGAATATTAGCGGTTTTCACATCCCTGTGGATTATGGGCATAGAAGTATCCAAATGCAAGTAAGCTAATGCCGCTGCAGTTTCTGCAGCTATTCTCAATCTTGTTTTCCATGTAAGTCTTAGTGATGATCCATGATCATGAAGATGCTCAAAAATGGTACCATTGGGAATGAATTCGTAAACAAGCAATGGAATTTCTGTTTCCAAACAACAACCCAAAAGCTTAACCACATTCTTATGGTTGATTTGTGAAAGTACAACTAGCTCATTGATGAAGTCCTTAATCTGGCTTGGGTCACTAATTTTGGACTTTTTTATTGCAACAGTTTTGTTATCTGATAATACTCCTTTGTAAACTGTTCCTTGGCCACCTTGACCGAGGATTTTGCCTTCATCAAAGTTGTTGGTTGCCTTGCTTAGCTCCTCTATAGTGAAGACTTTGGCTATTTGGCTTGAGCTTCTGTGTTTGGCTATGTGTTCTTGCAACAATGAACCGCCATTTTGTTGAAAATATTGTTCTTTAAGTTTGATGAGCTTTCTTTTGTTCATTTTCCAATGCACAAAAAAGCTTGCCACAACTAATGCTAAGATGCCTGCTCAATGCAAAAGCACCAAAATGAGTGGGAAGTGTAACAAATTCTCATGGTGAAAAATTACATTTAACTTCATGTGTGGTCGATGATTTTACAATCATTAGATGAGAATTCAGTAAAATACGTCAAAACATCTAACTATTTTAAATAATAACTTCATGTGAAATCAACTATGTATAAGTTTTATAAGTTTTCACCAATTTTCATAGAGAAAGTTGCTTTATACATATCATTTCAGAGTTTGTAACTACCAACTTTTTACTATGCACAAGCATTCTTAAAAGTATTGCACATAATTAATGAGTTAATAAAATATATAAATATAGACTTACACAAAGATAATGAATAAATCAAAGTGTTGGTTGTCCTAAATCCGGATGTAGTACATCTTGTCCCATTGTTTTTACCGTCTCCAAGAAATCCAAGAGGACACAAACAATTGTATCCTCCACGTATGTTCTCGCATTTTGCTTCCTGGATGCAATCATTGTCTCCCGCGCATTCATCAATATCTAAATTATTCTGAAACTTGTCATCATCATTTACGGGGGAAGAATCAAAATATTTGAATCAGAAAAAATAATATATAATACCTTGTTGACAACCATTAAGGAGATAAGGGTTACCCTCAAAACCAGAAGGGCATTTACAAACGTAACCAGGACGCTTATCTGAATCATGACACGTGCTGTTCTCTGCTTTACATGCGAACCTCGAAGGGTTCTTCATAGCTTCAACACAAGTTTGATCCCCCACACTCCAATCCAGAACCACCGGAAACTCAGTATTCTCGAGCTTCTTCAAATGTGTCGTCTCAAATTCATATCCACCTTCTTCCACCAAGAACACATATCCGCAAGGGTTGAAATCACTCACTTGGCTGTTATTGAGGTCAGAATTCTCGAAGGAGAATCCGATCGCCGACGACCAGCCTTGTCTGGGGCGGGGAAGACTATTCCGGCAGCAGCCGGTGCCGGTGCAGGAGCCGTTACTCGCATCTTGGAGTTTGTTGCAGTAGGAGAAGCATGTTATGGGATAAGGTCTTGGATCATCGTCTGAAAGGTTGTTATAACCAACAACTAATCCAAGTGTGGTGCAACCAACGGTGGTGAAGGTGTTTCGAGTCCATGAGATGCTCAAGTTTCCGGATAAAAGATACTGATCGTTTTCAGTGTGGCTGATTATTATGCTGCCCTGGTTGTCGGTGGTATAGCAATCGGTAGCTACCGGCGACAAAACGCGGAGTTCGTTGTCGTCGAGGGATATGCTGAGGATAGTTAGGGTATCGTGTCTTGGTAAGGGCAAGTAAGGGACATTGTTGGTGCAATTGATGAGGAAATTGGTGTCAAGGGAGCAGTCTTCTGTGGTCCCAAACGGGAACGGTATGCTGACGTTGCCGCATTTGTTAAGGCAGTGTTTGGCGGGTTGAGTTGCAGCAGCATTAGTTTGAAGTGCTAAGAAGCTGAGGAGGAGGAGGAAAATAAGGCTCTGCTTTGATAAATGCTCACCCATGAGTTGATGAATGTTTAGCGTATGCTTCATTGCTTGCATTGATATGAAGTGTATTCAAAGATAAAATCATTCACAATAATTTACGGAAAAAGTTGGAGTGAAGTGCCTGTGTTCGTCCCCTTCTTTGTCTGTCACGGGATCATGCACGGTGACGTAAATTAATAATAGCAAATATTTAATAGATAATAAAAAATTAGAATAAAATAATTTGATAAATATTATAATAAATGTATAATTATTGATGTATATCATTAAATAAACGAAGTAACTCTAAAAGTATAATTAATAATAATATTGGTTGGATTCAGTTTGTTTATATTTTTAGCCTTGTGACAAATTAGATATAGTGGTGAGTGGATGACAAATTGATCATTGAGAGAGAGTGGATCTAGTAATGCCGGCAAATCAAAAGATCTATGAGGGGAGTAATGTACACTAATGTCAAAATAAAAGACAGTTGGTCTATTGCCGGCAAACCAATAAGCAGTCTTTTGTTTCCACGTCATTATGCGATATCAGGGTCTTTTTTGCAAAAATATTAAAGGACGGATAATTTTTTTTAATAAAGTATGTTTTATATCACTAATATTTATAAAAAATTTTAAAAATATTTCTAACATTTAATTTAATTTTAATTTTACATTTAATTTTTGATAATTTTACTCTTAATATCATTAATTTGTCATCAATTAAAGATAAAATTGAACTAAATTAAACGTTAAGGATATCTTTAAAATTTTTCACAAATTTTAGGAATACAAACCCTACTTTATCTTTTTTTTTCAATATAGTTAAAATAAAGATATTATTATTTACACACTAAAATTTAACCACTAAATTAATCACTAAATATTTATATATACATACATGTATTATTTAATTTATTTTTAATATATATTTTAATTTCAACATATATTTTATATTAATAACTAATTTAATAATTAACTTTTGATATACATTTAACATAATTTTTTTAAAATTATTTGTTAAGATATGATATTAAACTATTAAACCTTAACCTAACAATTTATCTATATCTGAGGCCAATGTGTATCTCTTTGAGAAAATTGATAGGAATTAAAACACACAATTTTCTACTTACAAGAATTAGAGCAGCAACAATAATATTCACGCACTCAAATCAAATGAAACCAATAGCAATAATAATATCAAATAGCAACGAAAAATCAACAATAATCAGAAATTATGAACAAGCTAGTACACCAAGATTTTAACATGATAAACCTCTTCAATGTGAGAAATAAAAACCACAAGTCACAAAGACTAGGAAATAGCTTCACAATGATAAAAAAAAAATTACAATAGAGTCATCACTAATTACTGCACAAAACGTACATACAACAGGCTAAACAACTCAAATTTTAAGGCTCATAAACAAGAACAAAAAAAATGAAAATACCACAAAAATAAAGCCTCTGTTCGAGTTCGATTTCTGTCACTAAAAATTTCCAATCAAGATCTTCACCGCAAAGAATGAAGAACAAAATGAGTAGAACATGCAGTCCAAATTTAGGCTCAATCCAACGGTTAACGAATCGATAGGAGACAAGTTTGTATTTATGCGAAAATACTTTCTTTCTTTTTCTCTCAAGTGTTTGCTTCTTATTCTCAATAATGAGACATCTCTCATATAATCCTTTGTCTTTATGCGAAAATACTTTCTTTCTTTTTCTCTCAAGTGTTTGCTTCTTATTCTCAATAATGAGACATCTCTCATATAATCCTAACTCACTCTAACAACTTCAACCTTTTCATGGATCTGGATACTAGCATTTAGGTATTTCTTCATATATGAAGGGAGCTCAAAAATTCAACAGAAACTTGGTAACTTGTAAAAGCAATAAACAAGCTAAACTTAACCAAAGTAGTGTGCAAACCAGTTATCCAAGTATACATCAATGGTACCAACAAGTATAGATCAATGGCAGGAACATAGACTAAAATCGTGTTCTTTCAATAGTTAAGAGAATTGAATATAGATAGACGCCACATTAAACTTAAAAACTTAAAGCGTCAAGTATATAATTCTCTCATTGTATAAATTTTTCACTTCTCTTTTATTTTCTTGAATATAAAATTAATTTTAATATCTACTCACACTTCAATCTGAATAAGGAGTGGGAGTTTGTTAAGTTAAGAGCATAGCAAAGTTAGTTATATTAAGTTAATATATTGTAGCTCTTTCTTGTATTTGGAACTAACTCATTCAATTTAGCTTTCATTCTCTTTCTTCAACCTTAAGCAATTTTCTCTTTGCTTCTCTATATGCTTCTTCGTTTAATTTATTGATGCACTACGTTCATATAATCTTGATATTCAAGATCTCAATAGATTGAAATTTATCTAAATGTATATATTTGATTAAAACTTTTTACACTACAAAATGTGCGTAAAAATTAGGATTTAATATTTAAATATAATGATACTGGTTAAATTTTTTCTTTAAAAAATTGAATATATTCCATATATATATTTAAAACATAAAAATATTACTTTTTTAATGCATTAAGTGAAGTACGTCAACGGTTATATTCATTCATTAATACTAGAAAAAAGTTAAAGGACTAATTAAAAAATCATGTAAAAGTTTAGTACTAAATATATAGATTTCAAATTTTCAAAATTTCAACTGTAATTCAAAATGGTTAATTATTTTATTTGGATTTCAAAATTTAAAATTATAATTCACAAACGGTTATGTTAAGTGATACATAAATTGTGATTTATGATTAGCTGCATGGAAATGATATTCAAAAGGATTATGTGGTGTTTTTTGTTTTTTTGAGTTTTTTTTTTTTCAATATGAGTGAGTGGAGGCTTCCATTAGTGCCTATCATATTATACGACGACGTAGCTTTATTATGTTTACGCACTAAGATCATAAAATAATATCATTTAGAGAGTAAATTATCGTATCAGTTAACGGTTCATATTAACGCATTGTTAACGAAAGTTGAGGAATTAATATGAATTATGATTCTAAGTTTTGAATTTAGACCGAGTAAATATATATTTTATAGATCATTTTAATTTACAATTTAGATTTAGAGGAGAGAATTAAGTTTTAGCTCACTAAAAATATCTTTATCTTTCTATTTGAATGTTTGTATTTTTAATAAAACATAATACTTATCTTAATACTTGCACACAACTAATGACTGGATCTTAAAAATTGTGCACCTCAATAACTTATCATAGATAAGTAGGTGAAAACTTTTATTTCTAGGGATGATAACTTAGAGTGACCCATCCAAATAGGGAGCAGATCCTCCCCCGATGAAAAAAAAAAATTTGAAGAGTATGTAGTGTTAAATCTTAATCTTTAAATTTTAATAAAGAAAATTAATGGTACAGATTTAATACCATTTAATTCTCTTTCTTTCTTTTTATTAGTACTTTTCTTGCTTCTCTCTCCTCCTTCAACTCTTCATTTTCTTTCTTCACCTCTTTCTTATATAATACAACAAACAAAGATAGTCACTCATGCACAAATTACACTAACTATTAAAATGATCATCATGTATTTTCTATTTACTTTTAGTACATATGAAAAAGAAAAAATACAATTAAAAAAAGTGTTAACAACCGAGCGAAATGATAGATGAAATTTATAATTATATACTGTATCATTTAATTAAATAATTACTGTAAAACAAAATTCACATTGTACTCAGGACATAGTAGAGTTCAAATAAAATCATATATTATTAATTTTATCTTGCTTCCTGATTTTGTACTTTTCTATTCTTATATAATCTGATTTGGGAACAAAGAGAAACTATTGTCTTCCATTAAAACATGTTAATAACAAATTGGAAGATAACGAAAGAGATGAAAGAGTGAGTGAGAGGGCATGAGGGGTGAGAAAAAATTTCGTTGGATTTTCTTTACATACTGTGAAGATGAAAATAGTGTTCATTACCCATTATCAGTAATAAATAAAAATAAAAAAAAGGCGAAGAAGGGAGAGGAAGAGTTGAAAGAGGAGAAAGAAGCAAGAAAAGTACTCAAAGAAAGAGAATTAAATAATATTAAATATGTATCATTAATTTTCGTTATTTAAATTTAAGGGTTAAGATTTAACATTGCACACTCTCTAATTTTTTTTCCACGGGAGAGGATTCGCTCCCATCGTAATATGTCCTATCTTGATTTGAAAAGGAATAGTTTTTCAAAAGATTTAATTGAGTATGGAGCATGTTTATATATATAAAATACTTGTATCTTTTTAGATATTTCATGATATATAAAAGGTTATTTTAGTAATTTTCTTTTAAAAAACCCTAAATATGTATTACGCAGCAGCAACTCGTTATGAATTATCTCTTTCTTATTCCTTGATTTGTTTAAAAATATCAAAATCCTCTTATTTCTCATAACTTTATTAAGTAATAAACTTTATTAAATAATTTAATTTAATTTTTTTTACCCGTGAGTTTGAATATGTCTAAAATAAAAAAAATTCGTGAGCATTGGCGGACCCAAATTTTTTATATAATGGGGCAAAATTAATATAAACTACTATTAAAAATAGGGTAATGCTATATGAACAAGTGGTTTTGGCCAATCAAGTGCAACTAAATGATTTATTTTTATACTAAATAGAATATTATTTCGGTGTCAAATAGTATAAAAAAGTGCACCTAAATAAAGTTCTATTTAACACCGAAATAGTCTTCTATTTAGCATAAAAATAAATCACTTGATTACATTTGGTTGGTCAAAACCACTTGTTCACATAGAATTATTAATAAAAATATATTAATTTTAAACTGTAAAATATAAATACACATTATTTATTAGAATAGTAGAAAAAATTTATGTTAGTCTCAAATTTTCCTCTCAGAGTCAAATTTTGAACATATTCAAATGATAAATGTGTCCTTCAATATTATTAAAATGTGATAAATCAATTATAAACTAAAAAGTAAAAGTTGATCAAATGATGTTTGTTGAAACTAATAAATTTATCACGTTTTAATAATATTGAAAAACGCATTTGTCAGCTTTTTTACTGATATGCGCATGAGAAATACATTATTTTGGAAAAAGACGTATGTCTTATTTTAATTATCAAAATATGCACTCTCAAATCGTCGGACCCAACAGAAAAATGGATTTCGCCGTTAACTCGTCGCT
This sequence comes from Stylosanthes scabra, assembly GCA_036250425.1. Classification (NCBI taxonomy): domain Eukaryota; kingdom Viridiplantae; phylum Streptophyta; class Magnoliopsida; order Fabales; family Fabaceae; genus Stylosanthes; species Stylosanthes scabra. The sequence goes on from JASCZI010060452.1 coordinate 82,600, forward strand.
GCCCGGGTCGAAATGAAATACTGACACGCCTGGCTCAATGTCGCCTGCGCCAGGAGGGATTTGGGCAAAAGGAGCTTCATCCATATCGCTGGCATCATAGGCGAGGTGGAAGCTGACTTGCACGTTGCCCAAAAAGTGAAGGTGCTAAACCTCACCGTGAAACAAAGGTGAATGAGTGAAGAGAGATTAGATCAAACTATCGAAGTAGAAAATGAGTCCACGTGTTGCAGCAGTGAGTGTGCAACAGCTATTAAGGCATATACAATACAATAGCCAATACATGTGCGCTACTCAGTTGATTTAATCACAAATCCGTATTCGGATAAAGTATTTGAAAACATTTTAGAATTTAAAATTGGTTTAATTACTTTATTTATTTTCTATAATTTTAACAAAATTTTAGTTAAGTTCTTATACAGGGACTAATAACGTAATTAAATATTTATAATTTTTTCTTAAAAAAAGTTTTGGTGATATACTTTGTTTTTCATCTAATAAAATTTTATAAGGGGATGGAACCGTATTGCCTAACATTGATAAACACTAAAATTTATTTTATATATTTTAAGGAGTTTAATTTTAATTTTATACCATGTAAATAGTTTTATATAATATTTCAATAATATTTGTGCAAAATCGCATGAGTAAAATATACAATTGGTTGAAAATTAGTTATTTTTAGTTTTGAAATAGCGAGTTTAAAAATTATTTTTAATTTTAAGTAAAAATATTAAAAACACCCACAAAAAATCTAGACATTAATAAAATTACTCATAATTTTTTTCTTTTCTGCCCACAGAAGATAAATTTCTTTTGACGAAACTACCCAAAATATCATAAAAAACTACTCAATCTTTAATGGCTCATTAATGAGATTTGAGTAGTTTTGTCAAATAAAATTTATCTTTTATGAGCATAATTTTTTTTATGGATAGTTTTATCTTTGTTTAAATTTTTCGTTGATAATTTTGTATCTTTCCCTAATTTTAAAATAATAAATTTAAAAATTAATTATTTTTATTAAATAGGCGTAAATAATTAATTATCTATATAATTTTTTTTATAATGATGTGCATGAAAAATTAAATTATATTTAAAATTTTAAAGTCTCCAGTTTTTTAATAATTTGATTACTCTTATTAAAATAATAAACATTTAACACGTTCATGAGTGGATGCTATACTGCTATGAGATAATTATTGATCCACGCACGTTTTTTTCCAAATTAAATGTTATTCGTTTGTTTTTATCATACATTTATGTAAAAATTATTTCTCTATTTTTTTAATAAAACTGAAAGAATGTATATTTGCATGCATATTCTCATGGAATTCATTTTTTTGGGCAACGTGCAAGTCAGCCTCCACCTCGCCTATGATGCCAGCGATATGGAGGAAGCTCTTTTTGCCCAAATCTCTCCTGGCTCAGGCAACATGAAGCCAGGCGTGTCAGTATTTTATTTCGCCTCAGGCTGCAGTGAGTTGACGGCGGAATTCATTTCTCTGGTGGATCCGCGATTTAAGAGCGTGTATTTTGAAAATTAAAATAGGACATGCGTATTTTAAAAAATAATGTATTTTTCATGCGTGTATCAATTAAAAAGTCCGCATTTATCATTTTGAAATTTAATAAATATTTTTGTCAGAGATTTAAATTTTAGAGACAATTTTAGTGCTTAACTATATTTTAAAACTATTAAATAATTATTTAGCCATTTATAATTATAAGAATAGTTTATTTTAAAGTATTTATTTATTTCTATTTCTTTTATATATATATATATTGATCGAGTTTTTTTTTTTAAAGTTCATATGCAATATAATATTAAAAAACATGATATTAAATCCTCTAAATACCTGAATAGTTGAATCTTTGATAAATTAATTGAAATTTGGAATTGAGAAAAGAAAAGGCTCCTAAAAAAATATGTGATTAATTATTATGATTTGGGAAAGTGAAACTGTAGAGATAAAGGGATGGATCACGGCCTAGATAGGAAAATGTAGATTAGGTCTAATTAAGATTAAAAAAAGACAATAAATGAATAATATTGAATAAATTTAATGTTTTTCAATCAAATAAAATAATACGTATTGATTTTATTTATTATTTATTGTTAAATTAAAATTTCATTTAATAAAATATGTTACTATTGCTTGGAATTAAATTTTAAAAAATAGTTTTGTTATGAAAATAACCACCAGAAAAATAATTTCAATTATATTGTAGGGGCATACAATACATTTTAATGGGTCAAATATACTTATACTTATAAATTTTCTAAATGATTTTTAGTTGAGTGGGTTAACTGCCCCATCCTTTGTGTGTAGGTCCGTGTCTATCCATGAATTTGAATTTGAATAATGGGAGTTATATATCTACTATTGTTACGGACCGGCTCAATAAGAGTCAATCCCCAAGTCAATACTAAGTAAAATTGGCCCACGTGGTCAACGATCGAACAAAATAAGGAAATATTTGATATGATCATAATAAGATCTTCTCCAAATCTTAATCATCTACAACTATATAAACATGGGCCAAAACCCCCTAGAGGTACGCATTCTCTTAACCCTAATCACCATATTAAACCTAGAATCTCATAATCCTTATTCTAAGCTTCTAGGGTTATTCTTCATACCACAGCAATCGCTTTCGTTGGTCATAGTACTTGGACTCTTCCGAGTGTTTCCCCTCGAAAGCTAAGGTACTTTCTCTCTGATCTTGTTCTGTTGGATCAGGCCCTCATTTACAAAATCCGTTGGACAATCGTTAGGTACTCGCCACCTTAACATTGGCACGGTCTGTGGGGACCCTGACTCTGAGAAAGAAAAGAGACGAATCAAAACTTCCGAACAAAGGATGGTGAATATTCCGATTCGGAGGAAGGAGGCAATGACGACAGCGGGTTCCAGGCAACCCCAGAAAAGTGAGTCAACCCGTCGCAAAACCAGACCATCCAAGAGATGGAGGCTACCCTGAGAGAGGTCCTCGAGAGATAAACTCGGAAGCCGTGATCGCAACTGAAGCGCTGAAAAAAGCCAAAGCAATGGCAGTCAGGCAACAAGCCTTGCTGAAGGAAGCAGAAAAAAGGGAGAGGGACCTGAAAGAGCGGCTCCAAAACAAACCTTCTGTTGTCGATGATGACGGCAGAACGGCTGAGTCACGCGATCGCACTTGGAAGCCGTCAACTGTGATCGGTAATCCGTCCACAAAAGAAAAGAACAAGCATCCCTTCTCCCTTGCCATTCTTGCAGAAGAACTTCCGAAGAAGTTCAGGTACCCGGTGGAGATCGAAGCTTATGATAGAACGAGCAATCCAAAGCATCATCTAGATGTTTTCGAGAACAGGATGATACTCGTAAACGCCTCGGATGCAATAAAGTGCAAGGCCTTTACAATCACCTTGAAAAAGGACTCCTTGACATGGTTTAATTCCCTTCCCGCCAACAGCATCGAGAGCTTTTTCGACCTATCTGAAAGTTTCCTGAAAAACTTTACCACCCGGAGAAAGCTTCCCAAAACTTGTTTGAACCTCTATTCAGTGGTGCAAAAGCCGGAAGAGACCCTCCGGAGTTATGTGGATCGCTTCAATACTAAATGTACCCAAATAGAGGGCTTACAATGCCAAGCGTCGTTAATGGGCATGGTCAAGGGACTTCGAGATGACACGCCATTCCTGAAAAGTCTCACCGAGCGGCCACCAAAAACCATGGAATAGATCCAAGATAGATCCCATGATTATTTGCAGCAAGAGGAAGGCCAGACTGCAGTGAAAACAGACCAGGATAAGAAGGAAACTGGCCGGAAAGATCCCCCAAGAGAAGATCGAGGGAGAAGAGAACAACGCTCCAGCAGGACTTATTATAATCATTTGAATATTTCCCTCACAACTTTCCTACATGAGGTGTCCCAGGTGGAGTGAATTCGAGCCCCTCGCGCAGTTAAGAACTCACACAGAGGAGATCGAAACCTATACTACAAGTATCACAAGCAGAATGGGCACGACACAGAAAACTGCCGGGACTTTCTAGACTTTGTGGAGCAAGGTTTGAAGAAAGGAAAGTTCCGGGAGTACACAGGAAGAAGCCAGGATGGGGATGATGACAGAAGAACCAGACAAAGAGTTCATAATCCCGACTACACTTCCGATGGGAAGAAGGATGACCAGAAGGATGGCGTCACCGGAAGAGTATTTAAGATGATCTCAGGAGGTCTACCGGAAGAAGGGAACCCCCCTTCTCGGAAAGCGGCCAAAAGAAGCTGAAACACATGCCTTGCAGTTGAAGTCATGCCGAGAGCAATGGCCGATAAAGTACCCCCGGAAATTGCCTTCTCCTCTGAAGAGATCAAGAGAACCACCGATACCATGAACCGGCCCCTGGTGATCTCCATGGATTCAATTGATGTAACAGTTCAAAGGGTGTTCATAGACCAAGGTAGCTCCGCCGATATTCTGTTCCGACGTTGCTTCAATGAACTCGGAGTTACAGAAAAATACCTGGAGACTCATTCCGATGATCTGATCGGATTTTCAGCAGAAAGAGTAACACCAGATGGATTTGTAACTCTATGGGTCACTATAGGAAACCCGCTAAACACAATGAATGTGAAGGTGAGATGGTTAGTTGTAAATCATAATTCTGCCTAAAACACAATCATCGGAAGGCTAACCCTCAATAGAATCGGAGCAGTCATTGCTACCTCGATCGTAACCATGAAGTTCATAATAGATGACGGGAAAGTGGGAGCACTCCAAGGAGACAAAGAAGAGGCCGAAAAATGCCACAATGCCACATTGCACATATCCAAGGAACAGATCCCGAAAATAGAAAAGCCGAAAACAGCTGAAAAGTGTCTCCTATTGGATATCAAGCCACTAGAAAAGAAGATGCAAGAACGGCCGCAGTCGGAAGGAGACTTGGAAAAGGTGCAAATCGGAGAAGAATCCAGCCAAGTGACCATGATAGCAAAAAACCTGCCGGCAGAACTAAAAGAGAACCTAACCCATTTTTTGAAAAGAAACTCGGACCTCTTTACATAGACAGCAGCTGACATGCCTAGGATTGACCCCAATTTTTCCAGCCACAAACTATCCATCATTCATAGTAGCAAGTTGGTTGCATAGAAGTTAAGGCGGATAAGCCTGGAAAAGGTGGCCGAGATAAAGAATCAAGTCCAAAGCCTCCTCGAGGCAGGCTTCATAAAGCATGTCTCCACAAAAAGCAATGGAAAGTGATGGATGTGCGTTGACTACACCAATCTCAACAAAGCATGTCCAAAAGATCCATATCCACTTCCGAGCATTGACAGACTGGTGGATAGAGCTTCCGATTACAAGTTCCTCTAATTCATGGATGCCTATTCCGATACAATGAAATCCCAATGTATCCCAGAGATGTAGAAAAGATAGCATTCATCACTTCGATTGGTAGTTTCTATTACAAGGTAATGCCATTCGGGCTCAAGAATGCGGGATCCACATACCAAAGGCTCATGGACAATGTATTCAAGGAGCTGATCGGAGGCATCCTGGAAGTATATGTCGATGACATGTTAGTCAAGACAAAGGCAGCAGAAGAACTCATACCCAATCTGGAAAGAGTTTTCGCCAAATTGAGAGAACATCAGATGTGTCTAAATCCAGCAAAGTGTTATTTTGCTTTAGAAGCAGGAAAATTCCTCGGTTTTATGCTTACTAACCGAGGAATAGAAGCCAACCTAGAAAAGTGTCGGGCCATTATCTCTAAGAAGCAACAGAAATCACTTAAAGAAGTACAAGCCCTAACTGGAAGGTTAGCAGCGCTCTCAAGATTGTTAGCGGCCTCAGTTATCAAAGTAACCCCCCTATTCAAACTTATGAAGAAAGGGGTGGATTGCAAGTGGACGGAGGAATGTGAGGAAGCGTTTAAAAGCTTCAAAGAATACCTCTCTTCACCCTCGATCCTTGTGAAGCTGGAACAAGGGCAACATTTAATCGTATATCTAGCCACAACTGATGAAGCAGTAGCCGGAGCCCTAATACAAGAAAAGGAAAAAGTACAGCAACCATTGTACTTCGTCAGCAAAATCTTGCAAGGAGCGGAGTTGAAATATCAAAGACTAGAAAAGTTAGCACTGGCACTCATTGTGACCGCCCGGAGACTAAGGCAGTATTTTGAAGCACATCCTATAGTTGTCAGAACCGATCAGCCACTGAAGCAGGTGTTACAAAAGTCAGATCTAGCCTTAAGAATGCTAAGCTGGTCAGTAGAGCTTTCAGAATACCACATCACCTAGGAGGGAAGGACAGCGATTAAAGGACAAGTGATGACTGATTTCATCGTAAAGCTCACCGCTAAAAGCCCACCCCTGAATCCATGGCATGGATTCTCCATGTAAATGGGCCCTCAAATACCAAAGGAAGTGGGGGGTGTACTCTTCGAAGGACCAGAAGAAGTCACGATTGAAATAGCAGTCAAATTCCAGTTTCAAGCAAGCAACAATCAAACAAAATATGAAGCGCTTATAGCCGGTCTCAAGCTGGCCAGAGAAGTCGGAGTCACTGAGCTGGAGGTAAGGTCTGACTCTCAGATTGTTATCTCCCAAGTGAACAGAAGTTACCAAGTCAAGGACTCCCAAATGGCTAAGTTACCAGCCCAATAAGGCACAATCCCTCAGTCAACACTAAATAAACTTGGCCACGAGGTCAAGGATCAAACAAAATAAGGAAATATTTGATATGATCATGATAAGACCATCTCCATATCTTAACCATCCACAACTATATAAACAAGGGCAAAACCCCCTGGAGGTACGCATTCTCGTAACCCTAATCACCATATTAAATCTAGAATCTCATCATCCTTATTCTGAGCTTCTAGGGTTATTCTTCATACCACAGCAATCACCTTCGTTGGTCATAGTACTTGAAATCTTCCGAGTGCTTCCCCTCAGAAAATACACTCTCTCTATTCTTGTTCTCTCGTTAACTACTTACCACTTTAACAACTACAAATTAAGTATACAAAGCCATAATCAAACATGTTAGTACTTCCTCAACATCTTTATTCTTCCATGGCTGATATTCCAACTTTCAAGTAAATTGATGACAGATCAGACTTGTCAATATTTTGCTTGTAGTAAGACTTGCATACAAAATAAATTAGGAAAGTTTTTCGGTATATCTCAAAAAATAAGGTATACCGTATTTTACCATTTTTTAGTCGTTGATTTTGATTAATTTTAATTATAAAATTAATATATAATGAAAATCAACGGTATACCGGAACACCTTCCAATGAATTAAAGCGCTCACTGTGTGCCTGACTTGTCCTAACAAGCTAGATTTGATGAGACAAAAGCAACAATAGTGTCAGTGTCACCACCGAGTTCATGTCGCATCCTTCAATAAAAACCATCATCATGAACAAAAAGTATATCAAACCATAGGAGATAATTATTGTAAAGAATAATAGTAAGGACAACCCCGTCTTCCCCTTTATTATTCCTTGTTCTTTTTCATTGCGTCAAACCCGTATGAGTCTTCCAACACCGTTACACTATTCTATAGAATAGTTGCCAAATCAATGAGAGGTAGAATCCACCAACAAAATATGTACTAATATAAACGAAAAGGTAATCATGTACAGATAACTTTACATAAATTATTTATTAATTATTATTAAATAATTTAATATATTTGACTAAATTATAGTTTAACAATTAATTAACTGCGTATATTGAAAAAACTTATGAAACTATCCCGAAGAACAACATAATTTTATTTGTGTTCCGGATACCTTTTATTATCAATGCCAATATAATAAAAACAAGTATTTGATTATCAAATACAGTCGATTTTATATAAATTTACTAGTTAAAAAATATTAAATAATTTGACATATTCAATTAAATTATATCATCCAAAGATTTTAAGATGAATTTTATATCGTGAGTTTTCACCAAAAAAGAAGTGCCACAGAGTTGACAATGAAATACACCACGTATACGCACAAGTAAATTGTCCAATGCCAACTAATAAGCGCAGCCCATGCCTTACGAACTATGCTCATCATAACCTTGTTGAGATTCACCACCTCATCATCATCATCATCGTGGATTGAAGTGAAAAATGATTTGCAGATTGCTGTTGCAAGGAGTAAGAAGGTGACCGGTAAAGCCGAGTAAAGGAGATTGAAGGCAAAGAAAATCACCCATTCGGAATAAACTGTTTCGGAGAGTGTCTTGGTTTGTGGTAAGTGGTCGAGGATCTTGGAGTAGAGTAGAACCGAAACTAGTGCTTGGATTAAGGACACGAAAGAAAGAGGGAGGATTAGGGATAAGGTGATCTTGGTGAAGATCTTCCTCCATGAGAGTATGATCTTGTAGGAGTCCTTATAGATGCCAAAGAGACCAAGATGCTGCTTGTCTTGCTGTTCTTTGTTCATGATCGTCATGGCTAATAAGTTTTTGGTCGACAAACAGCGTATGTAAATTGTAAAAAGGTTTACATATATATAGCAAGCTTTTTGGAAAAAAAAACAATGCTAGTGTATTTTGTGTGTCTATGTATATTTATATAATTTTATTTATATTTATATGTTTATACTAATAATTAAATTATTAAATATAAGTAAAAGTTTAATTTAAATATTATCTATCTTTAAAAACCAAATGACAATTAATAATGTCAAAAAAATTTAACAAAGATTCTATTGTCAATTAATTATAATATTTTTTGCGATAATGCTACCTATATCATTATATATTTTTATATATTTTATTTATAAATTACAACACAAAAAATGTAAATATTAGCATAGAAAAATTTATAAATCACAAGAATACAATATACAATAACATATAAACAGTTACGTATAGTACATAAATAATATACCAACACAGAAGTTAAAATAAAAGAAAAAGATAAAATGTGTATAAAAATGGACAATAGTACACCAAGGGACGGACCCACCTTGGCAATTGAGGGGCCACTTCCCCCACTAATGTTGAAAAAGTCATTAGTAATTATATAAAAATAAATATATTTGCCCCTTGTTAGATTGTTTTTGCCGCCATAGTTAATTACGATGATCTTGATCAGCTTTATTTTTTAAAAAAATTTTCTATTAACAATATATATCTTGTTAAATTTTAGTAATAGAATAATTGTTTTATAATCTCAAATTTAATTTTAATGAGCGAAGAGCCATAGTTCACATTACATTATTTTCTTTCCTATTGCAAGAGGTCTCGAATTCGAACATTTCTTTCGACACCAAAAATTTAATTTCAATGCACTAATATAATAAGTATTTTTATATAGTTATTCAATCACATTTTTTTAGATGATCATTCACTTAATAAATATAAATGATAGTTATTTTTTACATGACAATACACAATTAATTTAATTTTTGTATGTATAATTAATATAAATAAATGGTTTGGTTACAATGACTTCTAATTATTTATAATTTAATTAAGAGCTTTTGAGTTTTAAGTCCTAAAAAACAAAAAGGAATATAATTTTTATAAATTATGTATAAAAAAGAGTTATTTAAAAAAAAAAAACGTGTATCGACTCTTTTTAATTTTCAGATCTCGATTATATATGATATAAATATCAATGTCCAACGTAACAAAATTTATTTACTATATTTTTGCCCTCACTATTAAAATTTTCTGGGTCCGTTACTGGGTACACCTAGAATAATTCTATTCTACGATAATATATATTTATTATAACAACAGTGCTAGATAGCCAACAATTTATATTGGATGTTCTATTTCTTTAGGTTTTGAATGTTCTATTTATAAGTTTCGGATGTTCTATTTTTTTTTTGTTGATTATTAATTACTTTAGGTTTCAGATGTTCTATTTCTTTTATTGTAAATATAAATAATAGTTATTAAAGTTCTATTTTTTATTGACTAATTTATTGGTTAAAAAAAATATTAATTATTTATATTTTTTCTTATTATAAGTATATCTTTATAATGTATTTTAAATTATATAATTTATTATTGATAGATCATGTTTTATATTTGTTGATGCATGGTAGATCATGTTTTAAATCATTCATAATAATTTAGGAAAAAAGATAAATGAATAAAAGTACACATAATTTATGAAATGATGGATAAAAATACATATAAAATTTTTTAAAAATAATTGTATACATAAATTATTAGATCGTGGAACACGGTCACCATTCCGTTAGCAAACCTCTAACATGTGTACTTTGCCTGTGTTCGTCCCCTTCTTTGTCTGTCACGGGATCATGCATGGTGGCATAAATTAATAATAAAAAATTAGAATAAAATAATTTGACAATATTAAGTATAATAAATGTATAATTATTGATGCATATCATCAAATAAACGAAGTAACTTTAAATAATAATAATAATAATTTTGGCTGGATTCAGTTTGTTTATATTAGCCTTGACCTTGAGAATTACGATAATAATGGAAAATTGGAAATAGTGGTCAGTGGATGACAAATTGACAATTGAAAGATAGTGGATCTACTCATGCCGGCAAATCAAAAGATGTTTATCAAAAGAAACGACAGTTGGTCTATAGCCGGCAAACCAATAATCAGTAATTAGTTTTTCCACGTAAGATGTGTTATTAGGGTCTAATATCTCTTTTGCAGAAATATTAGAAGACTGATAAACTTTTTATATGTTTTTATCATTATATTTAAATTAACAAATTAACAAATATTATTTATATATCAAAACTTAATCATCAAATATGTATACGCTACATGTACATATAGCATTTTATATTTTTATACACTTCATTTATAATAAAAAAATATAAATATTATTATATAAATTTTATTTTTTTATACTGATATTTATATTTTTTATTATAAATAAGACCTACAAAAATACATAATGATATATGTAAATTAATTCAATTACTTAATTTAATATTTATTTCATTCTTTAGCTAAATTTAATGACTAAATTTTAATATACACCTAACGCAATCATTTTTAAATTATTTATTAAAGGATAAAATATATTTTTTATCCCTAACATTTTTAAAAATTTTTAAAATTATCCCTGACATTTAATTTAATTCAATTTTATACTTAACGTTTTAAGTTAATTTCAATTTTACCCTTCATATTATTTTTTTTTTATCAACTGGATGGTAGTCAATTTTATTTTTTCAATTTTACCCTTCTATCCACTTACTATCTTCTCTCTTCCAACCCTCCCCGTCTCCTCCAAACCAAAATCAATGGCAGCTAATCCACTGTCCATTCACCATCATCACCTCCTCTTTCAACAATTCAACTTCAACATCAACATCATCACTAATTCAAAACTATCAGGACCCTCCTCCCATCAAAGCTTCAAATATTGAAATCATCTCGAGTCACACAACCGAGTCGACTTACTCACTCACTCATGGTGACCATCTCCGATTTCAACAAAGATAATCACAACGACGCTCGTCACGTTTCTCCATAAGATCTTCGATTTCGTCTCCCGTGAAAATGATTTATTTGGAACCGACGCAACCAAGAAAGCGGAGGAGTTGAAGGTTGCCACAGTCGCAAAGCATGAAGCAAAGAAGAAGGCAGAGAAAAGGTTAAAGGAGGAGGAGCAGAGATCTACTACAGACACCAAGAACAAGAATCTGTTGCCGTTGTGTGAATTCCTTTCCCAATTTGAAAATCTTGCTTGTTCTCTTAGCCTTATCGTCTTTAATTGATTGAATATTTTGAATTTGGTTTTTTAAGATAGTTCCCATAAAGTAACACTACTCCGATCCAATTGATGCAGATGCAGATTATCATAAATTGATGGGTTTTCACTTTTAGTTTGACACATAAGAGACAGAGAGATGATGGGGTGGGATTAATAGGATGGAAGCTTGTGATAATTTTGAATTAGAGATGATGATGTTGAATTGTTGAAAGAGGAGAAGATGATGGTGAATAGTAGGGGGATTAGATGCCATTGATTTTGGTTTGAAGGAGAAGATTGAGTTAGTAAGGGGTGGGTTGGAAGAGAGAAGAGAGTAGGTGAATGGAAGGGTAAAATTGAAAAAATAAAATTAACCAGCAGTTGACCATCAAAAAGTTAACATGAAGAATAAAATTAAAACTAATTTGAAGCATTGAGTATAAAATTGAATCAAATTAAATGTTAGGAATAATTTTGAAAATTTTCGAAAACGTCAAGGACAAAAAATATACTTTATTCTTTATTAAAATATAAAATTAAACTATGACAATTTATCTATAAGACGAGGCTAATGTGTATCCCTTGGAGGAAACTTGTCAGCAAGAGTAGCACGCAAACCAGTAAGGCAGGTATGGATTAATGGCAGGAAAATAGACTGAAATTGTGTTCTTTCAATAGTTGTTAAGAGAATTGAGTATACTATATACAGACTCTATATATACTCCAACAAGAATTCAAGATACCTCAACCTCTATATATATACCGTCATCTATCAGTAACCAAAGTTCTTGCCTAGCTGCACATCCTATCTTCCACAGCAGATGTTTGGGTCTTCACTTTCTAAGAGAACTTGTCAACAAGAGAAAGAACAATATATGGTTCACATCCCTTCTTGTAATCAAATTGCTGATACTCTTATTAAATCCCTCTCGTTACCATATTTCATAATGTTTCGAGGATAGATGAAAACTCTATACTTCAACACATACTAAGATGACTGTGTCACAATAACAGGATGACACGTGTCTTCTTTAGATCAGTTTGCATTTCAAAAGGTTGTAGGCGGAAGCAGTGGTGGCAAAGCTAGGACCCACATGTCAGACGTGTGCTTCTCAGGGACTCAAGGTGATACATTGGAAACTGGAATTTGGCTATTGCTAATGAGATAATTGCAAACAAGTTTAATAATTAATTATTCATTTTTAATTTAGTTTGTGTGGGCTGATTTTTTGAGTAGGTGGGCTTAGACTTGTTAATATTTGTTTTAAGGTTACTTTTTATGGACATGAGTTGTAGGTTGCGTTGGTGAAGTTATTGGGTTGGTAACCCTTTATTTTTTCTTTTACTCTCATTGTCCAAGGCGTGATATTATGATATTTTGATAGTGAATTTTTGGTATTGTCAATTAAATAATTATAATAAATAATCATATCTTTTAGTATAAGTGGTAAGTGACTTGATTTTCTTAAGTATCTAATTTCGAATTCGAACTTTGGGGGTAGCATGTATGCAGAAGATGATGTGGTCACTTCAAACCCTCGAAAGGGACACTCGATAAGGCATAAAGAAATAGTTTGGACCTGTCGGGTCTAAGATATCATCCAACAAAAAATTAATTATAATTATAATAAATAATAGATCATTAGCACATATGGATTAGGGGTTTGTTCTACTTAATCATCTCTCTCAAGTTCAGTTCTCCTTGGAGGATGAAAACAGAACTTACTTGTTTGGAAGAGTCATCCCCTTTACCTCTGCAGTGATCGATGAATTAGTCGTTAGACTTTCGGGCTAATGAATACCTTGATGCATATATAAAAAATTAATGTAAATGTTATTATAAGTTAAGCAAACACTTTTCATTTATATAGTTTAATGTGGTATGCTAAACTAATTTAAATTTTCATTAATATTAGATTAAGTTATTATAAGTTATTTGAAAATGTTATTCTCTTTTATTAGAAATGATTTTTTTAATGTTATTCTCTTTTATTAGAAATGATCTATTTTTTTGGAATAACTTATAATAATTCAATCTAATATTAATGGAAATTTAAATTAATTTAGCGTACTACATTAAATTATATAAACTGAAAGTGTTTGCATAACTTATAATAGCATTTCTAAAAAAAAATTTGTGTGCACTAGGATATCTAGTTTAGTAGATTGAAAGTTCAATAACTAATCTCTCGAGCATTATAGAGGTAAAGTAGGCGATTGTTTTAAGTAAGTAAGCTTCATTTCCATTCTTTAAGAAGAATCGAATTAAAAAAGATGATTACGTAACACAGACCCTCGTCTATCTATGCTAATGATTTATTATTTATTATAATTATTTAATTGACATCACAATATCACGCCTTCAACAATAAGGGAAAACAAAAAAACCAAAGGGTTATCAACCTAATAACTTCACCAAGGCAGCCTACAACTCATGTCCATAAAATGCAACCTTAAAATAAACATTAACAAGTCCAAGTCCAACTACCCAAAAAATCAGCCCACACAAACTAAATTAAAAGTAAATAAATAATTATTAAGCTTCTTTTACAATAATCTCGTTAGCAATAGTCAAATTCCAATTAGCAACGTATCACCTTGAATTTGTAAGAAGTATACGTCCTGACATGTGGATCCTAGTTCTGCTACCACTGTTTCCCTCTACAGCCATGTGAAGTGAAAACTGATCCAGAAAAGACACGTATCATCTTGTGGTAGGACATTGTTGTTTCAATATGTGTTAAAAGATTCTCCTCTCAGCACTATAAAATTTCCCAAGATCTCAATATTTTAAAATTTATCTAAGTAAATATTTGATTAAAACTACATCACGTATTAGGATTTAATTAAAATGTATTGTACTAATATTTTTTTTCTTACAACGCATGATACTATTGTATTTCTTCATAATAAAGAAACAGGGAGAAGTGTTTTCGATTAAGGGGCATAAAAAAAACAAAAATGTCATTTATACATCAACATTAATTAAATTAATAATTAAAATCAGTCATCATATATATAAGTATTGCTATACGTATATAAATATCATATACATCAACTACTTAATTAATTATTCACGCGCCACAATAAAATCAGGTAAAACTCACGCTTGTCACTAATAATCAACTCAATTCTAATTGCAGCTCTACATGCTCTCTTCTCTACGTTTTGCGTGCTTCCTTTTCAACCCTGCATGCCTAAGTCGATTTTGCTTCTACTTGCTTTCTTCTTTTATTTTCTCCACTCTTATCTTATCCCTTTCAATAAATTATATTTTGGATGGTTAACATGTTAGTAGTTAAATATAAATTCAACTGTATTATATTTGATTAGTTGGATTCTTTTTTGTGAATAAATAATTTTTACATACGCAAGCTCTTTCTTTTCCCTTTTTTTTCTTTTATGCTTTGTCTCGTTAAAATGTTCTATATATTGAAGTTGACCACAAAGTTATTCATGTTATTATAGTGTTATAATAAAATATAAAAAACTCGTTCTAAAATCAATTATAAAATCAACTATAATCAAGATAATAATCAAATTTAAAAGTATAAAATTATTAAAAAGAATTTTATTTTATATTTATATATTATAATCAAACATGTTTCATATTATATTATACTTCAAAATTTATTTATAATCTTGTAATACAAAAATTATAATAAAACAAAATCCAAATCATTGTTAAAAAATTTGATGATAATCAATATACTCAAAGGTCTAATGTCCAAGAACCTAAATTAAAGTTAACACATCATATTATTTTTATTTATAAGAGAGGGGGCTAAAGGCCCAACAAATCATATTATGATCAAACTCGATTCAAATTATACTTTAAAATATGGTTATAATCAAACACATTAAAAATAATAATCAAACTTAAAAATCTAAAATAAAGTTAAAAAAATTAATCAAAGTCACTTAAAATCATAATTCTTCATTCACTATTGACTATCATTTAGGACTTTCTTTTGCTATTTTCTTGTTAATTCATCTCTTTCTTTTTCCCCTTTAAATGTGTAATTAAATGATAATCTATTAATAAGCTTCAAATCAAAGTAATAATAAAATTATAAAATTAAAGAAACAAATAGCATACAGAAATTAAATTAAACAAGATAAAAGAAGGTGAAGAAGCTCATCCTGATTTACTTGGATGAAATGTAGAAGCACGATTTGATTATAGTTTAGGAAAATGTTCAGGTGTTTCGGAATATCAAATGTTTCATTGCTTTTAACTGTTGATCTTAATTATAAAACCGTTGATTTTAATTAAAAAATATTTTATTATTGAAATCAATTTAAGATCAACAGTTAAAAAAACTGAAATACCTAATGCCCTAAAACACCTAATACCCCGAAACACTTGAACATCTTCCCATAGTTTAATACTTCAATAATAAAAATGAAGCACAAAGCAGGGAGCGCAAAGAAAAAAAAAATATAATGTGTGTGACAGAGGAAAAATCAAGACTGAGAATGGAGGATAGTGGGTTTGGCTGAGACGTGCATTACTCATGAGAAGTGAGGACTGAAGAGTGCGTGCACATATGAGAATGGAATAGTTTTTTATAATTTTGTATTTTTTATATCTATGTGTATATAGATATGGTGATTGAAATTGGTATCTAAAATTGGTGTGCATTTAGTATAATTCAAAAAAATTTAAAAAATCCAAATGTAAATAAAAGAAAAGAAAATTACTGAAAAAAAGAACTAATAGCTTGCGACAGAGAAAGAGAATTTATAATAAAGTGTATTTCTCGATGAAATGTGAGGGCCGATTCGATTACGAGCAAAAAACATGAATTTTGAGCTTTAAAAATTTTAAGGTTTTGAGCTTTTCACGAATATTCTCCCAAAATTCATTTTTGCAATTATCTTTATTAGTTAAAAAAGTAATTTTTAAATTTTGAATATATTCCATATTTTGAAAAACATAAAAATTTATATTTTTTTTAGGATAAAGTATTAATTTTTTTCCTAAACTTTGGGATAAATCCTAAAGATATCCAAACATTTAAAACGTTATATTTGTATCTCTAATATTTTGAAATCGTATCAGTCTTATGTCATTGTTAAACAATGGTAAAAATCACTAACAAAATCATACATGTAGATGTTAATAATATTCAATACCAAAATGTTATAAATGACATGATCAGTTCATTTGTGTTCATTATTATTTCTCACATTACACGAACATAATACAAAGATCAAAAGAAGAAAAGTATATTGCCATTTTTTAGTTGTTAGACTTAATTATTGTAAAGATTTCATCTAAAAAATTATTGGTTAATTAATTTTGCATTTGAAAGAGTAGATTGTTATTAGAATTTATTCTACTGGAGTTGATGTGATGAGACAAGATTAATATAATTTCAAAATATTACAGATATAAATAGGATGTTTAAAATATCACTACAAAATATATGGCTAATAGATCACCGTTAAATGGACAATGTTGACAATTTTTGGACGGTTATCGCATTTAGTATAAAAAACTGCCGCGGAATTGATGAATTTAGTGACGGTTAAGGGTAGAACCACCACAAAATATATTTTGTTTATTTAACATTTTTAATTTAGATTTTAATGTAGTTAAAAATTATGATAAAGAAAATTTAAATGATAAAATAATATTTTACATTATTCAAATCAATTAATTAAAAAGTGATACTTCAATTTTTACGATTAATAAAATACTTTTTATAAATAATAATATAATATAAACCACAACTTAAAAAGTTATTTTAATAAAATATCAGTAATTTAATTTAAATCATTCAAAATAATGCACAAATTACATATTATACAAACTTCTATATAAATAATTAATAGAACAATATGTATTAAATGTTGAGTTGGCTTGGTGTGATGAAGGCATGTTGAAGGAGCTTGAAGGAGCTTGAACTATCTTGCTCCTGGTCTTTGGTTCAAATCTCTCCCAAGAAACTTTCCGAATTAATTACAAAAAGAGAACTTCCTAGTGTGGTGTACCAACCCTGTGCTGGTGCACCACAGAAGAGTTCAGTACACGAGTTTGAATCGCTGATTTGTAACCAGTTTAATAAAAATCAGCTTATTTTCAATCGGTGTCATTTAACGGCGATTTTTAAACCGTCGCAAAATGTACCACCAACGTATTTTGTGTTTCGTGGCGATTAAAAATTGCCGCGAAACAACAAAAAACCGCCACTATATCTCGTCTTTTTTGTAGTGTGTTTAGGACATCTTTAAAATTTACTCAAAATATTAGGAATGAAAATAATCCTTCACCCAATAATTTTTTTTCTAGTAAATGGCATTCTTGGTCTAAAAATTAAGATGTTTTCTAATATATTGATAAAATAAAATAAAATAAAAAACTAATTCTCAATGGATCCTTGATGTTTAAGAAGGAACATTTCGTTGATGTGGTCGTCATTGATCAACTGCGAAACTTTCCACACGGCTTTAGCCCCTTCTTTGAGACTTCCCTTTGTTATGCACGTCAACGGTCATATTCATCCATTAATACTAGAAAAAGTTAAAGGACGACTAATTAAAAAATTACCTTGAATAAATAATAAAAATAGAATTGAACACAATTTTGTTTCAAATTTGAATTGTAATTTAAAGTGACTATTTAAATTAATTTGGACAATAAAATTTTAAATCGTTATTCATATTGACGAAACCTTATTTTCATTAAGGATGCACTAATGTGAAATGTTAAGTGACACATAAATAGTGGATTATGATTAAATAAAAAAATAATGTCTAAAAATGTTATCTGGTGTTTTTATTTTAAGTTTTTTGTTAATATGAGTGAGTAAGAGCTTTAATTACTCTCTATACTATCATATTATACAGCATCACTTTACCATGTTTAATTTGCTCACCAAAATTACAGAATGATATTGTTTAGAGTGAACTATCGTATCACTTAGCCGTCGATGTTAGTGCGTCGTTCATGAAAAATGGGGTTGGAGTCAACATAAGTTATGATTCCAATAATTTCGAAATCTAAATTGAGTAACGCTATAAATTTCAGGGATATTTTAAGTTACAATTTAAATTTTCTGACGGAATTCAGTTTTAGTTTACTAAAACATCTTGACTTCTTTTAATAAAAGTTAACGGTTATCTTAATACTTGCACACATCTAATGACTGCATCTTAATAATTCCAATAATTTTACAAAACCAAACATTTTAACCAACCAAGTCTAACCAAATTACTTTTATACACGTGCTTCTCATCGGTTTCTTTTAGTACATAGAAGAAGAAGGCAACATCAACAATGACCACAATGACAACAACGATGACAAAGAAGAAGAAGAAGAAGAAGAAGAAGAAGAAGAAGACGATGACCCCAACGACGACGACGACAGATGGTGGAGTCAACAAGAGAAGAATGCAACATTGGCAGTGGAGAACAAAAACAAGAAAAAAACGATAAGGTAAAGTGGAGAAGGAAAAAAAAGGATAACAGTGAAGAAGAAGGAGGAGATGGAGGAGGAGGCACACAATGAAATAAGATGATGAAGAAGGAGATGATGAAGAAGAGGATGATGAAGAAATCTGGTTTATTTTTATAATGAAATGCATTTCTTTTTTCTCAATGAAATCCAGTTCTATTTTTCAATGAAATCCGGTTCAGTTTTCAAATGAAATTCATTTTGCTTTTCCTTCAAAAATCAATTCACTTTTGTTGACAAAACAAAGAAGAAGAAATCTAGTTCTCCTTTTTAAAGAAATTTGTTTCTGTTTTTAAATAGGGATAACTATGATTTTGATCATAAAGGTTTAACTGAAAAATCAATTTAATCACAAACGTATTTTAGACCAAAATTTGTCACAAACGTTGTAATTTATATTAGAATGGTCCGAACTGATATTTTTACCCCTCTCATCTCTTATGTATCACCGGTTCACTGAAAACCGATGAGTCAGATGATTTCAAAAAAATCAAACCGGATTATTTTTTTAAAGCATCAAATTGAACCTGAAAACGGAAGCCAAACTTCATGAAATTTCTAATTTATATTAAATTGTTAACTCTTATTTTGCCCTCCAAGCTCCACATTCTCAAGCATATCAACAAAAATATTCATTTTACATAATGATGTGTCATTAACATATTTCAAGCTTTCAGTATCAGCAACCATAGGAAACAAACTTCCACTCTCTTCCACAAAATCAGGGTATTCCTGAAGGTGTATCCCAAGCAAGTAACAGCCACTCTGCAACTTCTTTGGATTTTTCAAGGAAGGCTTCTTCACCCGAGAGATTGTATGCACTAAGAAAGCCACTTAATATTCTGAATACAATAAAAGATAATAGAATTAACTTATAATAATAATTAGGCTGGAGAGAAAGCACTAAAAAAACAAAAATATTGAAACAGAGAAAGATTTCTCAATCAACCCGCAACAATAACATGTTAACATTAACTAACACACCAATATAGAAACAAAAAGAGTATGTAATACCACTCAGAACACACAAATTGTAGCTAGGAAGTCCTCTCTCCTTTGAAAGCACATACTTAAAAACACACAAATTTTTGAGTGTGCCATTGTTGTTCAAATTGTCCAGTGGTGCTTGCTGTTTAATTTTTCTCATCATCTTCTTCCAATTGGTCACTAACCAATCCAGTTCCCAAAGGATCTCTGTGTCAACAGCCTCAATATCAAGCTCAATCTCATCACCATCCTGCTTCAGGTTTCCATTCCACTTCCTTATGAACTATACCACAGCTCCATCTTCTCAAGAGTAAAACTCTGCAGTCTAATTCCCAATATGCTGAAAATGTGTGGCTAGGGTTCAACTATAGCAAGAAAATGATAGATGAAAATCAAAATCCTTATCACTTACCAGAATAGAAGCACAACGAAATTAAAGAATGAAGATGAAGAAGCCACGAGGAGGCGAGTAGAGACAGCGACGTGCCGCGACGAAGCAGAAGCGAGCAGAGGTGGCGACGGGAGTTGACAAAATGACAGCCAACAGAGGCGAAGAGCAGGCGGCAGCGAGCGGAGACGACTGGGTGGTAGCGAGCAAAAACGACGACGCGACGGCTAGAATTGACGACGAGGCGACTGCGAGCAGAGACGATGTGTGGTGAGGCGATCTGTGGAGCTGAGACGACGGGCTCGAGCTTTGATCTGCGACAAGGGACGAAGGGTCGACGACGACTTGCGACAAGGGACGAATCGTTGGCGGCGGCAGCGGCGGCTGAGAGGCTGCTTGCAGTGTGCACGGAGAAGGGCGACCATGATGATGGAATGCATGAGGCTAGGGTTCGTGAGTGTAATTTACTGATCCAATTCTTTTTTTTTATAAAAAGGAAGAACCGACTCAGCCCTAGCTAAAAACCGATCCAGACCCTTAAAAATCGTCCATGTTTTTAGATATAGGGGCAAAATCGTAAATCAGTCTATTTTTTAAAAAAATTTATAATGTTTGTGACTAATTTTTTGCCTAAAATACGTTTGTGACTAAATTAATTTTTCAGTTAAACCTTTATGACCAAAATCATAGTTATCCCTTTTAAATAAATCTGATTCTATTTTTCAACAAAATGCAATTCATTTTTTTGACGAAATCCAGTTCTATTTTTAAAAGAAATCTGATTCGTTTCAAGAAGAAGAATAAGAACAGCAGCAGCAACAACAACAACAATGTACAACAACAACAATAACATAATAGAGGAGGAAGAAGAAGAAGAAGAAAAAAAGAGAAAATGAAAGAGGAGGAAAAAGAATATTATGATGATGGGGGCGACAGCAACGACAGTGACAACGACGGCAGCGATGACTACGACGGCAGTGACAATATTGACGGTGGTGACACAATAGCAGGAAGAAGGAGGATGAGGAAGTGGAACAGTAGCGGACGGAGTTGCATAAACATGAAGAAGATAACACACATGCTTTTCACGCTTTTTTTGAGAATGAGTTTGAAATGCTTCGTTGAACTTGGTTAGGGTAAATAGGTGTATGTACAACAGTATTCGAATAATTTTGCACCTCAATAACTTATCATAATTAAGGTGGAAACTTCACCAATTTCCCATACTTTAAGTTATAATTTTAAGTTATTGTTTTAAGGTGGAAACTCCAATAATTTTGAGTAACGCTATAAATTTCGAGGATATTTTGAGTTATAATTCAAATTTCGGGACGGAATTAAGTTTTAGCTTACTAAAAATATATTTACCTATTTCTATTGAATTGTTTATATTTTTAATAAAATCTAATAGTTATCTTAATACTTGTACATAACTAATGACTGCATCTTAATAATTTAATAATTTTACACAATCAAACATTTTAATTAACTAAGTCTAGCCAAACTACTTTTATTCACATGTTTCTCATGATTTTTTTAAATGCATATATAGAAGAAGAAGAAGGCTCAACAATGACCACAACGACAACAACGATGATGAAGAAGATGACGATGACCACAATACCAGCAACGACGACAACGACAACGACAGCAGGTGGCGACAACAAGGAGGAGGAGGCGGCATTAGCAGTGGAGAAGAAGAGGAAGAAAAAACGATAGCATAAAGTGGAGAAGGAAAAAAAGATAACACAGTGAAGAAGAAGGAAGAGGATGAGGAACACAATGAAAGAAGATGATGAAGAAGGAGATGATGAAGAAGAAGATGATGAAGAAATTCAGTCTGTTTTATAATGAAATGCGTTTCTATTTTTCATTGAAATCCAATTCTATTTTTTAACGAAATGTAATTTATATTTTGCAACGAAATCCTGTTCAGTTTTTTAACGAAATCTGGTTTGTTTCAAGAAGAAGAAGAAGAGCATCAACAACAACATAATAGAGGAGGAAGAAGAAGAAAATTAAAAGAAGAGAAAATGGAAGAGGAGGAAGAAGAAGATTACGATGATGGGATGACAGCAGCGACAATGACAATAACCACCGTGCGACTATGACGATATTGATGGTGGTGACCTAATAGCAGGAAGAAGGAGGATGAGGAGGTGGAAAAGTTGTAGACGGAGTTGCATAAACATGAAGAAGATAACGCGCATGTTTTTCACGCTTTTTTTTTGTGAGAATGAGTTTGAAATGCTTCGTTGAACTTGGTTAGAGTAAATAGGTGTATGTACAACAGTATTCTAATAATTTTGCACCTCAATAACTTATCATAGTTAAGGTGGAAACTTCACCAATTTCCCATACAACACAGTTTGTGAGCCCAGACATAAACTGTAACAAAACATGTAGAGTTGTAAACATACATGCACAACCCTTTAATTATTTAATTATACACACAAAACGTTTTACTGTATATCTACTAAAAACTAAGTAGGTGTATAAAGCCATAATCAAACATGGTTGTACTTCTCCACCTCAACATCTTTATTCTTCAATGGTTGATATTCCAAGTAACTTGATGACAAATCAGAAGACTTGTCAATATTTTGCTTGTGGTAAGACTTGCAAACAAAATAGAGCACTGTGTGGCTGACTTGTGCTAACAAGATTTGATGAGACAAAAGCAACAACAATAGTATACCATATGCTATTGTCACCACCGACTTCATGTCGCATCCTTCAACAAAAACCATCTTGAACAAAAAGTGTATCAAACCATAGGAAACAATTATTGTAAAGAAAAAGAGTAAGGACAGCCCCATCTTCCCCTTTATTAATTTCTTGCTCTTTTTCATGGCTTCAAACCCGTACGAGTCTTCCAACACCGTTACACTATTGGATAGTTGCCAAATCAATGAGAGGTAGAATAAACCAACCGCATATGTTATCACCAATATGATTGAAAACGCTGATGCTACACCAAGAACAGCATAGTTTTGTGTCCCCGCATAAGCGTTCAATATCAATGCCAATATGATAAAAACAAGAACCGCCGCAAAGTTGTAGATGAAAACCGCCGCGAATACGCACAAGAAAGTTGTCATGAGCCTAGCCCATACCTTTGGAACTATGCTCATAACCTTTTTGAGATGCACAACCTCATCATCATCATTGATTGAAGAGTAAAACAAAGAGATGGTGTAGGATATTGCTGAGGTTGTAAGGAGGGAGAAGGTGATCGATAAAGCTAAGTAAAGGAGATTGAAGGCCATTAAAGTTACCCATTCGGAAGAAACTGTTTCGGAGAGTTTCTTGAATTGAGGTGTGTCTTGTGGGGTTGAGATGATTTGTTGTGAGTGGTTGAGGATCTTGGAGAAGAGTGAATTGGAAACTTGTGTTTGGATTAAGAACATGAAGGAAAGAGGGAGGATTAGGGATAAGGTGATCTTGGTGAAGATCTTCCTCCATGAGAGTATGATCTTGTAGGAGTGCTTGTAGATCCCAAAGAGACCAAGATGCCTCATGTCTTCATGTTCTTTGTTCATGATCGTCATGGCTAAGTTTTTGGTGTAGAAGACTTAGGATACAGAAGAATATATATATATATATATACATGGACTATTGTTTAGAGTTTGGTTTATTGTATCCATGTTGGGTGGAAATTATTTTATTGTGTCAATTCAACTCCGCGTGATTTTGCATAATAATAATAATAATAACAATAATAATAACAACAACTAAGTAATCAATAAATATTCAGCCAACATCAGTTTAGCAATTTAAATTAGATGTTCTATTTCTTTATATTTTGGATGTTCTATTTCTAAAAAAATATAAAGTTGGCTGAGGTTACTTTAGGTTTCGGATGTTCTATAACTTTTATCGTGGATGTTCTATAAACAATAGTTTCTGATGTTCTATTTTCTATTTGCTGATTTGTTGGTTAAAAAATTATTAGTTACCTATACTTTTTCCTAATAATAATAAGGAAAAGTATAAGTAACCAATTATTTTTTAACCAACAAATTAGCCAATAAAAAAATAGAACATCTGAAACTATTGTTTATAGAACATTCACAATGAAAACTATAGAACATTCGAAATCTTAAACAACTTTAGCCAACTTTATATTTTTTTAGAAACAGAACATTCGAAAGCTAAAAACAGAACATCCAAAACATAAAAACATAGAACATCCATTTTAAATTATTGGCTGAATTTTTATTGGTTACCCAACGCAATAATAATAATAATAATAATAAGTGCTTCACTGATTATTTTATTTAATTTAATATTTATAATTTCATGTAAATAATATTCATAATTATATATTTATAATATCTAATATTATATTTATCAAACTTTTTCTATAAAGAAACATTGATCATCGGTTTTTTTTTTTTTTTGATAAAACTTTTAGTAATATTCCGTTTCTAAAATTTTTATTGGGATATTTTAGTTTGTAATAAATTTTAATTACTAAATCAATTCTTTGAATTTTTATGGTAAAATTTTATTTCATATTAAATTGTTTGTCTTTTTGTAAAAAGATTGAAATTTAGAGATTGTGATATATGTCCTAGCTAGTATTAAATTTATTATCTAACTTTTTTTTATTAAAATGTGATGTAAAACTTAATTTATCTAATGAAATAAAAATTTAATAATTAAAATTTTACGAGAGTATCTGATTATTTTTTTTTTATGAATTTGGTGTATTAATCTAAAACTTTAACCTTATTAAAAAGATATTGGAATCAATGTTTGTTTCTTTTATTTAAGAATAAGTCAATACATATCTCTTTTGCTTTTTATTTATATACTAATTTATTAATTAAAAATTCCTTTTTAAATATAAAAGTATTAATAATAATCGATGAACTCAAGGAAAGATACGAAGCATTTTCCTTATGATATTCAATAACGAGTATTGACGGGAATTTGGAAGTGGGGAAGACGCGAAGGGGCTTTCGGGGAAAACAATGGATTATTGGACGTTGAATTGAAAAGGACAACGAAGACAAAGTCATATATTATCATCTGCAAGACACCAAATATATATATAGATTATCATTTGCTATAGGCTTAGGGACCACGCCGGGGCGATGATTACAAACAACAAATTAAATAACGTTATTCTAATAAAATGAGACCAATTGGAATTGTCATTTAACCTTTTTATTTTTTAAATTGTTATAAGAGTTTAATTTGATAGACATCAAAAATATTTTATACATGTAGCCTGACTTAGTGTTTATATATATATATTTATATCACTGTATTAAAATTAAATTTTTGTCCTCGGTGCTGCTATTATTATGATGATGATGATATATCTTTTATAAGATTATGGTACCATTTGGATATGTTTAGGTACACCAGTTCTTTATTCTAAGTGTGCTTTTAAAAAAACTATACAAATAGAAACTTGCGTCATTGTTAACAATTGCCTTTTCTGGTTCAGTTTAGTTTTAATAGTTTGATAAAAAAAAAAAAATAATATGAAAGAAAGGTTACGGATTCGAATGCATTAGATAATTGCAAATGTATGTAACATTAAATCCAATTAAGTCTTATTTTAAACAATAATTTTACACAATTAAACATTTTAACCAACTAAGTTTAATAAAATATTTTCACACGTTTTTCACGTCAATATAATGAGGAGGAGGTGGAGAAGATGGCGACGATGACAACCATGACCAAGATGACAGCGGTAACAAAGAGGAGGAGAGAGAGACAACGACACGGTGACGTTGATAATGACATCGACAACGAAGGAGAAGATA
The DNA here is from genome assembly GCA_036250425.1 of Stylosanthes scabra. Lineage (NCBI taxonomy): Eukaryota > Viridiplantae > Streptophyta > Magnoliopsida > Fabales > Fabaceae > Stylosanthes > Stylosanthes scabra. The sequence goes on from JASCZI010060452.1 coordinate 108,917, forward strand.
GAAGACGACGACAACGATGACGACCACAATGACAGCCGTGGCGACAGAGAGGAGGAGAAGACGACAATAATGGAGATGGCAGCAAAGAGGAAGATGAAGAAAAAAATAACAAATAAAGTGAGGAGACAACAACGTCAAGGACGATGATGACGCAGTAACAGAAGAGAATAGGAGTTGCACAGATAAATAGAAAAATATTAATCTATACTATTATTAAAATAAAAAATTTATATTATGAATATATAAATTTTTTTTTGTCTTAGATGAGGCTCGAAACCAAAACCTCTTATAACGAAAGAGGAAAATGCTATATGAAGTACCGCTTATCGGGATACACAAATTTATTTGCATTGCCATTAAACAAAACAAATGCATACAAAATTATAAATTGATTCGGTATTTTTCTACTCCCACCAACTTTATTGGGTCAAAATTGAGAAACTCTAATATTTAATTTGTACATAGAAAAGTCCACATAAAAGACGACATACACAACGAAAGAAACGAGAAAACAAAGCAACCATTATCTCTTTGAATATCGTATGTTCATATATACTCTTTTTTTTCTGTGGTTACATTATTGATATATACTAATTATTGAATATGACATTCAAATAACATTTCTCTTAAAATTAAAGAAGTACAATATCTTTTAATAACAATAATCAAACTTGGTACTGCTCAAGCTGAACATCTTTTGCAGTCAAAGGCTCATACTCACCAAGATACACTTCCAAATGATCCGACAAAGCCGACTTATCAATATTCTGGTGATGATAAGATTTGCAAACGAAATAAAGCACTGTTTGAATCACAAGTCCAAACAAGAACAAATGCGAGATCAACAAGAAACACAACAACCCATAAGCCGTTCTATCGAAAGAACTAACCCTCCATCCACTCACAACAAAGTTCTTGAACAAAAACTGAACCAAGAAAAACAATACGTTAAGCTTCAAGAATATGATCACCGACACCCACATCTTCCCCTTGATCAAATCCTTGCTCTTCTTCATCGCTTGGAATCCGTATGATTCCTCCAACACCGAAACAACGCTGGCTAGTTGCCAAATCACCGTGAGATAAATAAATCCAGCGAAATATATCAAGGCTACGAGGATGAAAATTGCGGCGGCCCCGCCGCTGCCGGGGCCTATTGTTAGCAAGAGAAGGAAGATGACCATGACGGTGACGAAGTTGTAGAGGAAGAAGCCGGCGAAGGCGCAAAGGAAAGTGACCATGAGCCTCTTCCAAACCTTTGGAACGACGCTCATGATTTTCTTGAAGGTGACTTCTCTTGAAGTGTAGATGGAGGCGACGGTGTAGACGACGGCGGAGGTGGAGAGGAGGGAGAAGATGAGAAGGAAAGTGAAGTATATGATCTTGAAGAGGAAGAACGTTGCCCATTCCGAAGAAACCATGTCTGAGAGCTTGTTGTATTGAGGTGTGCCTGGTGGCGTGTCGCTCATTTCTTGGGAGTTGTTCATGATTTTCCTGAAGAGGACGTCGGAGATTTCTAAGTGGATTAGGAAGATGAAGGAGAGAGGGAGGATTAGGGATAAGGTGATCTTGGTGAAGATCTTTCTCCATGAGATTATTATCTTGTATGATTCCTTGTAGATCCCAAAGAGACCAAGGAACTGCATCTCTTCTTGTTCTTTGTCCATGGATATGGATATGGATATGTGTGTTAGTTTGGTTTAGAGTGGTTTAAAGAAGCTAAGAGAATATATGGTATAAGGTAGGATTAGAAGAAGAGAACATGAAGACAAAATATTAATAACAAGAGAACGTGTCAATTGGTGCTTTATATAATCGATGACTACTGAATTATTATAGTGGGTTTGGTCTCCTCTGTTATGCCCACCACACACAATACCTTTGAAATTAAATCAATTCGAATTTAGAGGAAGTGTGTTAGTTTTATACTTTTATGAAAAGAGAAATATTGTTAGCTAATATTTTTTTAATTAATTAATAATTAGCTAATAATTTTATTTATTATCGATTGAATTAGTATCATACTTTTAAATGATCCATTCTCTATTATTTTAGACGATATATCTTTAATATTTTAGATAATTAATTTTTTATTATTTTAGACTATTAACTTTCACACGATTTTTATATACTATATTTCTCATCTTTTATATTAACTAATTATTAAAATATCCTATTCTTATTAAAAATATATAAATGCCATGAAAATTAGTTATTTAAATCAATTATATATATATAATTATTTTTAATGTGTATTTCTTTTAATATATATTTTATTCAAATAATTGATTTTTATATACTCATACATTCACCGTAATTTTATATTAATAAAAGTAGAGAGTCCATAATTTAAAATTATTTAATCTAATTTAATTTAATATTTATAATTTTATTTATATACATAATATTCATAATTATATATTTATTATTTTAATATATATTATTCATAATTAAAATATAAAATAAAAAAACTTCACACTAATTTAGATTAAATTTTTATTGTCTATAAAATATTTTTATATTTTGGATGTTAAAATTTCTTATTTAATTTATTACTTAATAATTTTTTCTCTTGTCATTTGTATTGATTAATTGTGGTGAAGCTGCATAGAAATATCCGATTTGGGGAAATGTAAACCAAGGAATGAGGACGGCGAAGACCAAGTCATCTGGTTTTTAATGCTACGCGCGGACGCGCCGTAACTGATCCATAAGTTTTTGTGCGCTCTCTCTTTGGAGTCAACCATTGACTTTATTTGGTCTTCTCCTCCACATGCCTTTGGCCAATTGGCCTTCTTTGAAATTTCTTTAACTTCAATAATAGACTAATGGAGTTTCCAGCGAACTGAACCCCAATCTATTGGCTTGCTTCGGGATTAAAGATTTAATGTTAGTCCTTTCATTACGTATGAAATTTGTATGGATCAGAACTTTGGAAGGATTAATCTATTATCCTTTTTTAAAACTTTGAAGGACAAATTTGCGTTTCTGAATTTTTGAAGGATGACTTGTCCGGCTACCTATTTTATTGGTTAGAAACTAAATTATGAGTTTAGACACCAAATAAAAATAATAATAATAATAATAATAAATTTAAATAATGAGAATGTGGTCTAGTTAGTTCTTTTTATAAGAGCTTGATTAACTCCACTTTTGTAGTTCTATTATTTGTAGGGTTGAGTTTAGTGAATTTAATAAATAATGAAAAAAATCTTTTGAAATAAATAAGTTGGTAAAAGAGTAAAATGATGTTTAAAGTATTTTCAAATTTATAAATTTTAAAGAAGTATTTTTTTTTTGTGAAATAAAGTTTAAGTGAGTTGGGTTCCGGGGGTTCACCATCCGCGGAGTTTGAACTCACGACCTTGTGAATTATGAGCTGATCACTTACCAACTGGATCAACCTTTGTTGGCTTTAAAAGAATACTATATACTTAATTTAAGAGTGATTAAAATATTATTTTATCAACTTACTCAATTACACATTTAAAGTCCAAAATTAATCTCTTAAACTAGAACTTTGCACTAAACTAGTACCGAAATTTCTAATTACATTGATTTAGTCTCTAAGATTGAGTTATAGGCACCATGTCAAAAGATCAATATGGTGTGTAAAACTCAATTTTAGTTACTAAAGTAACTAAATTGAAATTTAGGAACCAATGGAGCTTTTTTTCTTGTTGAAGTTTCCCATGGTATCACTCACTTTTATAAGTTGATGATTAATTCATCACAAATTTGAGCTCTATTTAAAAATTTGCCATTAGATAATAGATTTATGCATACACAAGGTAGAACTTGTACTCTCTTTTATTTACTTTTTGTTTTTTTTACTCTTTTGTTTTTGGTATTGTTTTTTTTTTTTACTCTGACACTTGCTCTTTTGAATGAGCTTGATCCAATAATAACATGGTATTATTTTTCAATTTTTTGAAAAAATTCTTTTGGGAAAACCGGTATATTGTGGTTTTTGTTTTCAGCTGCTGCTTTCAATTTGCTTTCTATGCCCTTTCATAGAATTTTTGGGGTCATAACATTATGCCCTATGGGTTTTTGTGTAGAATTATGCCCTGCTTTCTTTTTGGTCAATAATTATGCCCTGCTTCAATTAAATAGACTAGTAATTTGGGTCTCTTGGGCTCGCTCTGGAAAATTAAGATCATTTTATTGACCCTTCTGCCCACGTATAATGAACCAAGTTACTAAAAAACATATAGAATTACCAAAAACAAATATATATACATATATATATAGAATTAAAACAAAAATAGCAACCCACAACCAAAAAAAAGCAACCAAAAAGAAAATATATAATACAGCATAATAAATAAATTTACTTATAATATAATCACATCCTTCGACACGAATGACTTGAATTGCTTAAATATTTAATCTTGGATTTGAATTTTTAGGGTGCGAAATATATGCAGAATGCGATGTGACCACGTTAAATCCTTTGAAAAAAATACTCAAAAAGACGTAAAGAATTAGTTTTGATTTGCTAGATCTAGAATACCTTTCAAAATAAAAAAATTACCTATAATATAATACATCTTTTTTTTTTTTGTAATTTTGCTTCTTGTTATCCTATAATGTATAAATATGGGTAGATATTATGATGATGATTCTAAAATTATTTCCATATGAATATTTTTTATTTTGACTATTGGATAATAAATTGAATGGTTAGATTTTATTATATATAAAAACCTAAAAACGTTGTTATTTTATTTCAAAGTGTAAGTGAATATGATTTTCACATCTTCACGGAAGTACTTGCCATATAGATATTAGTCTAGGTTGGATTCTTCAATGTATTCATATGCCTGTAATTTATAATTATTGATTTTGATTCATATATATTTTATTTTTTTAATTAAAATCAATGATTATATATTATAGGTATACCGATATATCAAAATTCTCGTAAACTTTCCAATAAAATAATGTAGCTATCTTAAGTGATACTCACTTGTATTTTCGTTGAGGCCAAAAAGTAACAACCGAAGATATGAGACAAATACACAGAACTAGAAACTTGACAACAGGCTTCAATTATTTCACATATCACAATGTGCATAGATAGCAGATAAAATCATAAAATTGATATCATATAGTCCAAGAACACCCCGTGACTAATGGACCCTCCCCTGCTTCATTTCTTATCACACACATACTTCTCTCACACCCACACAGATACAAATCTAACAGAGAAACTTCACTAATTTATAATTAACAGTAGTATTAGTGTATTACAGTACAGATCCACTCATCAAGAACACTAATTATTTATTATCAACATGCAATGACCCTAAACATAGTGACCATTCAGGCTGCATTGATTGCAATCTTCATCCCAGATTCACAGTGCCCAGGGAAGTTGCATATGAAGTAATTTGCACCTCTTGAGAGCTTGATTTGGTCTTTCCCTGATCTGAAGACTCTAGCACCTTTTGAGGTCTTGCAGCTGCTGTATCCATTTTTGTCCACAGCAACCACATTGTGTGTGCTTGAATCATAGTTGAAAACTGCAACATTAACATTCATTTCTTACTTCAATTCTTGATATCTCGTTGTTATGAAACCACTTCTCCAAAAAATTTAAACCGACAGAAAAAGAAAAAGATAACATGAATAATTATATTTCTAAGTTCTAACACAAGCCTCACGCAATACCTCTCTTTTGGGTTTATATAAATCTTTGCATAGCTTTTTTATTTATTTGTTTTATGTTAAATTCTTTCTTTTAAGATTCAATAAAGATTGAATTCTGATATCATGTCATGAAATTACTTCTCCCAAAAACTTAAACTAATAGGAGACAACATAAATGATTATATCTCAAGCACTTCGACACTTAACATATGCTTTCAGTAACTGTATTTGATCTAAGAATATACTAAAAAGTATGATAAGTAAAAAGGAAGCGAATTAATTAAACTTACCTAGCACATCACCAGCTTTGAATGTTTTTCCATTTGGCCAAGAATTTGTGTTGAAGGACCATCCCGCAGGTCCTCCAACAGTGTAAGTTGCAGCATTTGAAGGTTCCACCAGAAACAACAGACACATAAGAGGGACCAAGGTGGCCATAACCATAAGTAAAGATGCACTGCCTCTTCCCTGAGACATTATTGTATGTACTCTCCAAATGCAGATCTTAATTATATAATTAACAATACAAGTAGAAAATCGAAGGTGAAAGGTTTTTTTGTGTGTGTCTTTGTAATAAGGTTGAAGCTTAGTAGCCCTTTATATAAGGGTAGTTGACCCAAGTTGAATATAGTAGGTGGAATATATATAAGGACAAAATAAAAAGCAGAGACTTGTCAGTCACTTATTTTTAATCATTCCTTGATTAATAACTACTAGATAGTAGATACTACATTGTAACTGCCACTTTTATTAATTTTCTTTGTTTTGTTAATTACTAAAAAAATTCAGACTATGATTTGTTAAAGTACATTCTATTAATAAATTATTTTGTGATTAAAATCATTGAAATTGTTGATAAAGTTTAGTTATTAAAATTTCATTAAAAAAAGATGAGACGTTAAAAACAACAGAAATATTATAAACAAAAAGGTCTTATTAAAAATCATTAGGGGGTAAAAAATCAGTGTATTATCAAATAGAATTTAATTTTCATGCATTTTTAGTGTAAAAGAGTTTTACACATACATCCAATCATATATTATCATATTATTTGCAATTAATTTTTAAGCTCACTACTTTTATAGTCAAATAAATACATAAATTTAATTAAAAGATTATGTAAAATTCTTTATACTGTCAGTGCTTCAAAATAAAATTCTATTAAATATATCAAAAGTCTATCCAGCGAAAAGGTTCAAAATATTTACTGATTTGCCTAAATTTATTATCTTGTATTTACTTATTAAATACAAAACTTAATATATTTGTTAAACAGCCCCACATACACATTATAACAAAATTAATTAGTCTATTTAAGCCAAATGATTTAAGACTTGGTATAAAGTGGACTTGATTTATGGTGAATAATGAGTGGTTGAGAATTTACAATAAATAACAAAAGATAAAATACAAAAAAATTCTCAATTATTTTTTTTTAATAATATTTTACTTGATCATCATGAACTAAATCTATTATCTAAAGGCTTAGAACTTAGAAGTGTGTGAGGAATATTCTGGCAGTTTACCCCTTGGAGTCAAGGTAGAGGTCCATCTGCCACAACTTTAATTGGCAAATTAAACATGAAATCTGGGGAGCTTAATTGAGTAGTGAGCTATTAATAACTTTGGCCCATGTAAGCTTTAAAAAGGCCAGGAACATGATGATTTATTTGCACTATTGACTTCCACACTTTGTTGAATGATGAAAGTTTTTGTGCCCCACACTTGAGGCTTGATGGGACATCACTCGTTATAATTGCTACTACATTTTAAGTTTGTTTTTAATTTTTCAATTTTAAAACTTTTTTTCATATATATCCCTCCTACTCTCTACAGTTCTGTAAAATAAATAAACACCCTTCTCAATCGTTTGGAAGCAGATTCTCTAAAATTTAAACGATTAGAGACTGAAGAGTGCCTTTTCTCTTGTAAAATTATACGTAAAAAGTATAATTTAAAATATAAAAATTAGTAAAAAAATTTGTTTACAACCTAAAGAGTGATAAAAAAATTTGTTTAGCAATTATTATTAGTGGGTTAAATTTAAATTTATGAGATGCATTTAGCGGTCATCATTTAAGTGTTGCTCCAAGATGGTCCACCACTCTCTCTCTCTAAATTGTAATTTTTGTTAATGCGCAAATCATGATTGATTATCTATAACTGTATATTATTTGCTTTCGGTTTTGGAGAGAAAATTATAGAGCATAGGATATAATGGAGATAAAGAGGAATTTAAAAAATAAAAAATGAAAGAGTATATAGTAAAACTTGAGAACTAAGAAAAATGTTGGAAAAAGACCTTTTATATGGACTCGTCCATTCTCTATTGGTTTTAAATGCTTCCCTTCATTTTTTTCCCCTTAGTTACATGATGTCTTTGAAGTTCTAATGTCTTTTCTGTTAGTCCCATATCACTATTATTTATTTTATGTAAAATTAAATATGTAAAATACGAAAGTATAACTAACTTTACCTCGTAAATAATTGTTCAACTTAATAGAAATTTTGTAGAATTTGTTAACTAATTTAAAATTGTAATATCAAAAAATTTTAAAAGTTAAATCAATATTTTATTTAATATATTTGTCCAGTAAAAAGGTACCTAACAAAAGAGTTTACGCAACACTTCTAATAAAAATTATATAATATTTTTACATTTAAAATAAGAGTATTGTCGGATAATCAATAAAATATCAATCAAAACAATTAATCAATAAGAAAAAATATACCATATAAAATTTAAGTAAAAACTTATCATTCAAATAGTAAAAAATTGATTTTTCAAAATGGTAGGAAAATGATTATCCAAAACAAATCACTCGAAATAAAAGAAAATAAATTATCCAACAACAGAGTTAACTAGCTTAACGATAATGAATGAAATTGTTGGATAATTATCAATTTAAAAAATATTTATTATCAATCCTTTTGCTTAAAATAAACATATATAAAAAAGAAAAAAAAGGGTTTCCGTTTTTCTGTTGTATGTATGATAGCCATCTAAACGATTATTAACGAAAATAAGAGAAGGTGAGTTGGTAATTAGACCAAGTGCTAATTAAATGTGTACATAAACCAAGGGATAAAGTAGTTGGGTTGGGGTCCATAATTTCGTTATTGTAAACCACTAATATAATTAGTTTCTTTAACATAACCATATGAAAAGGCAAGAATTACGCCTTGACTATGGAGGAGGAGAATGTTGCTTTACAATTTTCCCAACCACCACTTGATGGGAATATATGCAATATTGCAATGTAATCAACTCAGAAAATGAGAAACAAAAGATCATGTCATTCATGTGCGTGTATGTAATATATTTGATAAAAAGAGCACTGCCGGTGCCAAAAAAATTGACCTGCTTCATTCTAGCAGCCATATTAAGATCAAACATCATCGATTTTATATTGGAAATACCCGATCTTAGCTCGCACGTGTAATGTGTCAATTATCTTACTATAACAATTTTTTTATTATTAGAAAAGTCTAATTTAAATATAAATAAAAAAAGAAAGTTTAGAGAACCCATAGTTTGTTAGCTAATAAATGGTTAATAAATTTTTTTTTTATTTTTTTTTTCTCATTTTACCATTTATTATTTTCCTAATTACACTTATTGACTCCCTATTGGTCTCCTAATGTTTGTTCGGTAGCATTACTCTTTTTTCGCTAATAGTAGTTATTACAAGATTTTTAATATATATCATGTGTATAACTAAAACCTCAGTAATTACTATGTACAGAATAAAAAAGATCATCAGAGCTACTCAATATATATTGTATCAATTGAGGTGTCCAGTCTATTAAGAAATCATTTGTTCTAGCTGATTGGAAAATGAAAAGTCATTGTGATGTTTAAGATTGATCATATTTCTTAATTGACTGATTCTGATTTCCTAGCAATTCAACATTTCACACATGTATCAACCATCTTAACTGTTTAAATGATTAATTTATTGATTCACTTCAATAAGTGTTATAGTTCAAACTCTGTGCTATATATGTAACAATTTATGAGCCACTAAACTATTAACTATCAAAATCGTCTACAAAATTTTCGGAAGTCAAAAAAAATATTATAATTTTTATTAATAATAAAAATATTTTTGAATTATTTAAAATCTAATAAAAATATATTTATGTCACGTGATAAATATTACAAAAATGTTTTAAATTAAATAATTTTATCATGATTTTAAATAAATAAAAGGTATTTTTATGGTTAAAAAATTTAAAAGTATTTTTTTATTCATTTTTAAAAACTTTAGAGCAATATTGATAATTTACTCACCAGTAAATAAAACTCCATTTGCTATAATTTTTTGTTTTGAATTGGCGAATAATGTAAAAACGATAAAACAAGAAATTTAATATAAAAAAATCACATATATTAATTCTATATTTATATCACAACTCACAAGAACTAGGTAGCTACTTTTAGTATATGTCAAATATAGTGGCTAAGACTGGATGCTATAATGCAACGAATGCTGCAAGTTAAAGAAATAAAAGAATTAATAATACCGCACAATTATTATAATTATAATAATATTATTAATTAATAAATGGTTCTGTTAAAGCAAAAAGAAAAGCTTGGTCTGGGAATTGAATTGCACGGGCGTGGACATTATTATTCTTTTATACGCTTAACTTAATCAACACTTGATTTGGATGGTGGATCTATTTGACTCATACATTATTATTATTATTATTATTGAAAGCAATTGTGCGTTAATTTAATTTTTATTTAATTATTTGCACCTGCCAACTGCCGGCATAACCTATTTTAAGCTTTTGCTGAAACATTGGAGATTTTAGTTTCTACTGTTCTAGAAGAATTTTGCACACGATGATATATTATCCAACTAAACGTATTAAAATATTATTTTTATTAATCAGTAGTTTAAGGTTACTTGTTAGGCTACAATTGGATATTTTAGCTTTTGCTATACTTGAAGAAGAATAATATTAGAGACCAATATTAGAAGATTAACATTAGAGGACTAATAAAGAGTTAATAAATATAATTAAAAAAATAATAAATAATAAAAAAAAATATTAATTTTTTATTGTCTCTCTAATATCAAGATTTTTTTTTCTTAAAACATGGCACGCATTGTGTAAAGTGAAATGAATTTTGAAAACAATCACATATTACACTTACATAAAAACTATCTATTCATGAGTGATCTTAATAAATATTTAATATTTTATGATAAGATTTTAATTTAGATACATTATTATTATTATTATTATTATTATTATTATTATTATTATATATGTATCTAATTATCGCGTAAATATTACTCTGAAAATATGTATACTTTTAAAAACATATTAAGACATGACAAAAAAAAATAAAGATATAAAATTAATATTTTTTATACTTTTTGTGATAAACTAATAAATATAAGATATAAAAATAATATAAATTTTACATTTTTTATTTTTGTGTTCACACAAAATTTAGAAAGAAGAATACAATGATAAAAAATGTATTTATAAAAACTAATTGTGATAATAATAAAGGAGAAAAAATAAGTTGTCCCGTCGTCATTCTTCTATCTGTGAAGAAAAATACAGTATTTTTTTGGTGACTAGAAAAATACAGTAAAGATTAATGTGCTTGCATATACTACCTTTCTCAATGTTTCATCTGTAAAAACAATTTTTTATCTCTTATTCTTATTCTTATTTCAATGCCCTGTACTTATAATTATAAAGCTTTTATTTTCTTATGGAGTAATTTAATCTTCCATTTGCTTTGTCATTGATTGGATGGAAAGTCGCATGCAATTAATTTTATGTGAAGTTGATATTTTAAAATTGTTAGATGATAATTTAATTAAATATATCAAACAATCTAACAATTACTAATAATAACTTCACGTAAAGTCGACTGCATTAAGTATTCACCTTTAGATTAAAATAGGTCAATGATTGGAGTAATAATAATACCAGCACTACTTAGTAAAAATTGGTATATTGAATTATAAAAAAACCTAAACTACTACTTTCACCCTTTGAAAATTTAATTTTTGGCAAAATAATTGTAAGCAAAATAACATTCTAAATCTTAAAAAATATCTCAATTTGCTAAAATGAACTATTTTTTTCATAAGTGGCAAACTTATCGAAAAAAATAATATATAAAAAAATTAAATTAAGGAAAAATTCAATCTATCTCTAGATTTTTTACTTTTGAAATTTTCCGCCATTCACATCAAGACAAATAATCACAAGAAAATTTACTTGCTGATATAAAATGACTAAATCTGAAAAATGAAATACCTCATTTTACTAACAGAATTACAAAACATTGCGTCAAAATATGATTTCTAGAGTTTTTTTTTATTATGTAAGTTGTCTCTCTATATTTAATATATTTTATCAAATTGAGATCATCTATCTTTAGATGGTCAAAATTCAGGATCATTTTATCAAAACTTAAATTTTACATATGCCTAAAAAAATAGTTTACTCAAGAAGAATGCATCTAAACAGTAATAATTGCATCTGATGAATACACTATATTCTATATATATGCCTATCAATTAATTTTATCAACCCAACAATTATCAATGGCCGAAAGTAGTATTACTTCTTCAAAGATGCATTTGACAAAAAGTGGTATGCAATAAATTTTCAGTAGAAAGAAATATCACCAAACATGTAATTGTATTATTTTAAGTTACAAGATTCTCACTTTCTAAGCGAACTTGGCTGATTTCAGCCCCGTTGAATATATATAAACTGTAGGAAGTCTTTTACGTAATTCGAATTTTCCACGATAATTCAATAATTTTAATTATTAATTTAAATTATAAAATAATTTATTAGAGTCACTTGAGATATTTTCTAAACTGTATATGTGGATACATATTTTCATCCATTATGAAAATGCATGCTTTGGAGCGTGGTGAAAAAGACAGAGAGAGGAGTTTGAACATTTAGAGAGAATGTAAATTTCATTCATCTCAGTAAGAATGAATCTGAGTCTAATTACCGCTGTTACAAGAGTACTTATACTATTCTTAATACTCTTAACTTAACCAACTAATTATCAACTTGGCACTAACAGAAAATCAGAAACTTCACTAAATTGGTGTAACTAAAATAATCAACAACTAATTATAGTTGGAATCTCCTACAATTAACCATACCATAACTATACTTGTCATCTAACAGCCTCCCTCAAGCTTGGAATGTGGATGTCAAGCATGCCAAGCTTGCCATGTATCTTTGTGAATGGACCAGGAGCTAAGCTCTTAGTTAATATATCTGCAACTTGCTCCGTTAAAGGGATTGACAACAATTTCAAAGAGCCATCTTGCTTCCGATCACGAACTGTGTGGCAATCAATTTCAATGTGCTTCGTCCGTTCATGAAAAACCGGATTCGAAGCAATATGGATAGCAGAGTGATTATCACAAAACAGGGTGATTGGTTTGTCAAGAACAACCTGTAAATCCTTCAGGATATATGTTAGCCATCGCCCCTCACAAGTAGCTAATGCAAGGGCTCTATATTCTGCCTCTGCTGAAGATCTAGCCACTACTGTTTGCTTTCTACTCTTCCAAGACACTATGGATGATCCTAAAAAGAAACAGAACCCAGACACGGATCGCCTTGTATCTGGACATGTACCCCAGTCTGAATCGGAATACTCAGTGAGAGACAAATCACTACTCGCTGAGAATAACACTCCTTTAGCTGGGGCTCGTTTCACATACTTCAACACTCTCAAGCCAGCTTTGAAATGAGTATCTGTAGCACAATCAAGATACTGAGTAAGTTTATTGATAGCAAAACTTATGTCAGGGCGGGGATTGGTCAAATACAACAACCTCCCTATAAGCCCGCGATATGGAGTTAAATCTGGTAGAGGAGCACCTGTTGATTTTGAGAGATGTGAAGTGTACTCCATAGGTGTGGTGGCAAGCTTAGCATTGGTGACTCCAAATTTATGCAACAAATCAGTTGCATATTTCCTTTGACATAGCAAGATACCCTCTCGGCTTCTAGCAATTTCAAAGCCAAGGAAATACTTCAAGGGTCCAATGTCCTTGATTTTGAATTTTGCATCCAATAGAGCTTTAACTCGGTTAATTTCACCCATGTCATTCCCTGCTAGTACCAGATCGTCAACATATACCAAGATGGCTGTAAAGGCAGAAGCATTGCCTTTAGTAAACAAGGAATGGTCAGCCTTTGACTGAAAATAACCACTAGCTTTTAGGACGGAGCAAAGCTTATGATTCCACTGGCGACTGGCCTATTTGAGCCCATATAAGGAGTGCTCAAGCTTGTAAACGCTGTTGGGTGGAGCCGAAAGTCCAGGGGGGAGCTTCATATACACAGTCTCAGGTAAATCACCATGGAGAAAGGCTGTGTTAACATCAAGCTGGTGGAGAAACCAGCCTTTCTGAGCTGCAAGAGCCAAAAGTACTCGAAATGTAGACATCTTCACAACCGGGCTGAATGTATCAAAATAGTCAAACCCAGACATTTGAGTACAGCCTTTGGCTACCAGTCGTTCTTTGTACCTGTCCACTGTTCCATCGGGTTTCAATTTTGTTTTGAAAACCCATTTGTATCCAACGGCATGCTTCCCTTTTGGAAGAGAAGTAATAATCCATGTTTTATTGCTTTCTAAGGCTAGAAGTTCATCATGGATTGCCTGTTTCCAGCAATCATGCTGAATAGCCTGTTCAAAACTTGTTGGTTCTATGGTGGTATCAACTGCTAGGGACAAGGCTCTTTGTGTGGGTGATAAATTGTCAAAAGATACATATTGCGAGAGAGGATATTTAACAGAAGATGTATTGGTAATGCATGAATTGGATAAAACTGTCATGCAATGGTAAGATTGTAAATGAGTGGGAGGTCTCCTAACTCTAGTGGAACGTCTAATTGGTGTAGAAGACGCAGTGTTATGATATGCGTCATGTAAAGATGTTTGTGATGTATGAGATGCATGATCAATGTTAAAGTTAGGGGATAGTGACTGTGTACTGAGTGACTCTGGTGGCATAGCAATATGCACATCTGCATTTTCTAAATCAGAATTAGCAAATTAAACATCATGATTTTGCACAATATCAGTGTCAACCAGATTAGGAGAAGAATAAATTGGTAGGGGTTCTAAATTCATTTTTGCTAAATCAGTTGTGTGTGCAAAAGGAAAATCTGTTTCATAAAAGATTACATCTCTAGAAACAAAAATCTGATTTGTGGAAAGATCTAAGAGAAGAAAACCTTTTGTATGAGTTTTAAAACCTAAGAAGACAGATTTTCTTGCTCTTGGTGCTAATTTTGTCCGATGATTGCTTAATGTTGAAGCAAATGCCA
>JASCZI010060452.1:129489-178615 GCA_036250425.1 Stylosanthes scabra
GGCTAATAAAAATACCCCTCTGATAAATTTATCCTACATTATAATTAAATGATTTCTGTATTTACATAATTATGTAGAAGCACTCACAAAAATTAACCGAGGACCAATTTAGCTTGGAAAGTATTTAACTTAATTGTAATATTACATTTTTAGCTTTTTACATTTTATGGATTAAATTTATAAATTTAATTTTAATATATTAATAATATAAAAAAAATTTACGAGATTAGTCAATCAGTTTTATATGTTTAAAAAAAATTTAAATAATAAATTTATTAAATGTTAGTTAATTTTACTAATTTAATAATCCTATACATCAAAAACAAATTTCTAAGTTCTAATAGCTTTTCATAAATCATTATTGTAAATAACTAGACTCAAATCAAAAGTATCTTTGCTCATAAAAACAATTTATATCTCAAAAATGAATTGATCAATTATCCTAACTACATTGGTTTGAAAAAGACATACAGAAAAGCATCTAAATTATCTTAACTATACATTTAATATCATATATATATAGCAAAGTTTATACGCTTACTTTGCTTTAATTTCTAAAATGAGATTATTCCACAGCTATTGCACCACACATGCAACAAGAGACTAATTAGGCATTCATCTCATGAATTATTTTATAGTACGGAATATAATTAATGCAAACATTATTGCATTCACTAAGAAGTTACACCTACATCTATAAACTTTCAAATCAGTAACCAGTAATATCTTCTAAAATGAGAAAATACTGAAAAGATATAATCTTTAATCAACTGCCACTATTTTTGTTATTAACAGAGAGAAACAAAAAAGTTCAGTCAATAATATATATCTTCAAGTCCATCAAAGCAAACTAAACATCACTCACACTAATATAATTAAGACAAGACTTATATTATTATTATTATTATTATTATTATGTTCCTAATTAAGCACACACAAAAAAAATTGGAAATTTTCATCACTCTATCTAGATAGACAAAATCAGAAGAAATAACCTTGAGTCTTAATTGAAGCATACCTTGTGATGATTGCTTGAGCCTCATGCAGAGGATAGATAGAATGGACTGGCTAGAAACTAAACTTGGTATATATATATATTTCATAATTTCTAATTTCCTAAATTCATAATCATGAGTGAAAATTATAAAAACTACATACAACTAGCTAGCTAGCTATGGAAGCTAAACTATATATATAGATATATGTATATAAAGTTAAATAATTAAAATATACTTATCATTATAGATATGCATATATATGGTTTAATTAAGTTTTCAAGAAGAAGAGACACCCACCCCCAAAAAATCAATGAAGGGAACTTCATTTTTAGGCAGATGATCGTCGTCGTCTTCTTCTTTCTCCTTCAACTTCAAGTCCCGCTGCTTTATTCTACCATTAGTATCCGAAGAGGCGAGGAAGGCGAAAGGATTCGGAACGATCCTCTTGTAGTTCTGGAGCGATGAAGAGAATCCATTAGAGGCAAATGGTGCAGTAGTAGCATCAGTAGTAGTAGGAGCCGGAAAAACTCTGTAATGGAATATATCGGAGGTTCTAGAACCTTCTTGAAGATAAATATTAGAACCGTTGATGGTAAAGTAGTCTTTTCCTCCTCCTCCGACTCCGCCTTTAGATGAAAAATTCCAAGTAGTTGTAGAAGGAGGAGTAATACTAGTAGTATCAGCTGCTGCAACTATGATCCTACTACTACTACTATCTTTGCTGCGAAAATCGAAGAATCTGGAATGTTCTAAGCCGATTACTCTGGGTCTCTTGATGATGTTATTGGAATTAGAAGAAGAGGAAGTTGAATCGTTGTTGTTGTTGTTACTGAAAATCATGTCATGGAAGGTTCTTTTACCGCAGAGCTTGGATTGCTCTCTTTGCTTTCTTGCCATGATGACGTGCCAGTGATTCTTCACGGCGTTATCTGTTCTTCCCGGAAACAGCCTCGCTATGAGAGCCCATTTGTTGCCGTGAATGCGGTGCGCCGCCAGTAACCGCTCTTCTTCCTCCTCCGTGAACGGCCTTCTGTTGATTCTTGGATCTAACTGATTAAACCACCTTAACCTACAACTTTTCCCTATAAAAAAAATATTAAAAAAATTAAATTGTCACATATATAACTATTCATGTATCTCTTCTCGTCGGCTTCAATTCTGAAAGAAATGGTTTCACATATATACATATACCTGATCTTCCTTGAAGTTTTTCAGCAATGGAATTCCAGTTCTGAGCACCGTATTGTTCGACAAGTTGGCGAAGTTTTTCATCTTCGGCGGGTCGCCAGTGACCGCGGGGACAAATCTTGGTGTCTTCAGAAGTATTATTATTGTTATTATTAGAGGAATCATCCATGGATATATGTTGCTACTACTACTATATTAGTGTGTTGGAAGGTGGTGGGAATAATTGATGAATTGAGATGGTTATTGATGAATTCAATAATTATTGTTAAGGATAGACAGTTAAGGATTTTGAGGTTGAGAAGAGAAGAGAGGGGAGAGAGGAAATCTTGAAGATGAAGCAGTGAGAGATAAGTCTGAAAGAAGATATATAGGAAAGTTGGGGGAAGGGTAAAAGGGGTTGGTTTAGGGTTGTGGATGGCAAGTCACTTTTGTTGTCTTCACACGACATATACATATTCATTATTATTATTATTATTATTATTAGAGTTTAATTTTGATACATTTGCGTCATAAAGAATTTTATACAGTCATTCAATGAGATTCATGTATTTATTTGACTTTAAAAGTAATGGGTTTGAAAATTAATTGCTCTTGATGAGTAACATCTGATTGGATGCATGTGTAAAACTCTTTTATACAGTGCATGAAAATTAAATAATTATTATTATTATTATGCCCTATCTTACTGTCACCACCAATTATGTATCAAATCCTAAAAATTTTTAGGTGGTAAAAGTATCCAGTGATTCACTAAAATTTCAAGTATTATTTTTTAAATAAAAGAAATATGGGCATATATTAGAAATAACCTAAGCCACATATTTAAAATTTTTTTTTATAATTCTTAAAGAACTACTAGATACTTTCACCACCATAAACAAAATCATCCGATCAACATAAAACTCACTTAGGATTTAGGAACTAGAAAAACATTATTGTAGGTACCTAAAACTGTTTTTAACTTTTTGTCGCTCAAGTCTATGTAAGTACTTTTATTTTTAAGGTAAAATTTTTCTATGCTATACGTAATTAACTTTATATTGTGTATAAATATTTTTTGTGTTATTTTTTAAATTTTTTGTGATATATATAGTTATATATTTTAACCTAATTGAGTAAAAGATTTATATATGTAACATTCACTCTAATAATAAATTGCCTTATTAAATTTCAAATTTCTTATAATCATTTTCAAATTCCAATTTGATATTTTTATTATTATTCAACTATAAAAGAAAAAAAATTAGGTTTTATTACTCTGATAACTAATTGTCGATTTAAGGTAAGTTTAGATTGGCTTTTAAAATTTTTTTTTTTTATTTATGTCTTATTTAAAAAGATCTTTTACTAATAGAAACTGCTTTTTCTTTTGTTTTTTTAAAAAGCAATACATTGTTGGCTTTTTAAAAAAGCACATAATTTGTTTTTTTAAATAAAAGTATTTTTTTCATAAATGCATTCAAATGATACAACTTTGATAAAAAGTATCTTTTTTTAACCAAAAAAATACTTTTTAAAAAAAAAAAGCCAATCCAAGCAAGCACTTAAAAAAATATTAATTAATATATGTAAGTATATACACAAATATGCTTAACTGATTTGTTGATTAAACTTTTTATGTGTATTTAGTATTTTTTTTATCAAATAATAAATATACCTTATTATTATGTCTTTATCCACCATAGAAATGCTAGATACTCAATTTTATATTATCAAGATGAAATAGCAAAAATATTCCTTGTCTTGTCCCCCTATTTCTTATTCCTTTGTTTATTTTTTTGTGATCGAAATATTTATTGTTGAATATGGTGACGAAGTTTTCGTTGGTTCATAAATGCCTCACAAATAAAAGTTATAAAACTGAACTCGAAAATTTAAAGTATTTTATACCTAAGGCTTAGGTCGAAACTCTTAGCTAAAAATAATAAAATATCCTAATTTTTAGATGTAAGAAATGTTTATATATATAAATATATTCTATACGCTGCTTAAATACTATGTGAGTCTCAAGTTTAATGGGTGTTGAACACTAAACCTAACTAAAAAAGAAAAAATAAAAATAATTTCTTTTTTAATACTTTAACATATACGTTTAAAAAAATATAATAATTCACATATATAATAGCTTTACTCTTTCCATATAATAGCCTTCAACATCTATCTTTATCAAATTGCTCTCTATTTTTGACACAAGTAAGAAAAACAAAACTCTTATTCATTTCCACTATTGGCAATCGTTTTCGAACGCCCATAATAATTATTATATATATAACCATATAGTCTATAGAACCATGTTAATAATTAAATCCACTTGTTTGGTTACCGTATAGTTTTTGTTAAAGGGACATCTCTCCGGTTGATTTTGCACACCGGAGTTAATCGTCGCCTTCAAAATAACTGAAGCCAATTAAGAAATATATGAATCAAGTGGTTGGAGAGAATTGCCAACAATCTTAGTCAATACTGCAATACTCTATATGTACCTAGGATAATAAAATCCTTCCAAAATCTTTCTTAACATTAGGATCTGAATCCTAAATTCTAAATTTTGATTATAAATTTTAAATTTTAATAAATTCTAAATCTGAACCATTCATATAAAATATAATATAATAAATAAGAGTTAAAATTTATTTAATAAACAAAGAACGTAATACTTCATACAATAAGAAACGTTTAAAGAAAAATATTGATATTAGTATAATTTGACAAAATTTTGATTAGTGGTCCATCTTTAATTGTAATATGGAAGGAAATACACTATTAATTATTGAATTTTCCACTCTAATTTTAGTCGAGATTTGAAGAATGATAATAAAAAAAAATCAACAAATATCAAGTGTAACAGATATCTCAAAGACTCAAACAATCACTCTTATTGATTAACAAACTTTGTGGGATTTCTCGCCAAGTGGAAGAATGCTGATTGGTAATTTCCTCATCATTTTATAGTTGGGTAGATTTGAAAATTGAGCATTTGTTTTTTTAAGTTTAACTTTTAGTCATTTTAAAAAAATTATATAAGGCTTTGATATTTTTTACACTTTTGTGAGAGTTAATCCTTTTATAGTTCCGTTAAAAATAAGAAAGTAAAACTCACTTACAATTATCTTTACATATATAAAGCATAAAAAATTATTAAATAATTTAATATATTTAATTAAATTATCATATAATGGTACTTAACTATTAATTTTATATGAAGTAATCAAATGTATATGAATTTTCACTAAATAAAAAAACTCTTAGCAAGCCTTTTAATCTGATGTTATCGTGGTATTTGTTCCCTATTATAAAACTGATGACTAGTTTTTTGCAATGAATAATAATTTTATTTTTAAAAAATATGTATGTGATTAGAGAAAAAGAAATTTTATACTCTTAAAATATATATATTGACACACGTTAACTAAATCTTTTTTATCTTTTTTATATTATGAATGGTATGAGAATTTGAACTTTTGCGAATAAATATATATTAAAAAAAATCTGACTTTTTCGTGTCCATTAAAAAATCCGACTAAATGTTAATTAGAACTTTAAATCCCTCTAATTAATATACTTTGTGAAGTTTCTATCTAATTAGGTTTAGGGTTTTCTATAGAAAGATTAGCATTTGGTTGTGAGGTATTGCGGAACTAAGCTAAAGGACAAGAATATATTTTGTTCATACTCATTTCTAGTAATAATTAATTTTTTGTTTTCTAAATTTGGTCAAGTTGCTTCAAGCAAAGTTTCATCCTTAGATCTAACAATAAAATTAACTACTTCTTATGACCTCCATAAAATTTGACTTTAGACTTGTAAATTAAATCTTTAGCATTATTTTCAATTTTCCTAACGAGAATAACTAATAATAAGTTGGCATATTAACATTATTATTGGTTCCTAAGAGTTATATCTTTATAGTGTGAAATAGTTGAGAATTATAAGATAGTCAAAAGATATAGTTATTTGTTCCAAATCCAAATTAAATAATAGCCATCGTGTACAGAATCAATAATCTATGAGGTGATGTAAGAATTGAAAATATAGCGGAAACTTTTGTCTATGGAAAAATATATATAATACACTGGTTAAGATTATTAACCAGTTTTACCAGACATTAGATTATTCCAAAAAACAAGAATACAATGAACCTGCTAATTAAACATCTTAATTATTATTATTTAAAATTTAATTTTAATACACTCTAATGTATTATTGTATTATAAATAATTAATATTTTTTAACCAACAAATCATATAAAAATATATTTAAAATGTTAAAAGCAGAATGTCCTATATTATACAATCAAGAATTTTTGAAAATTAAATATAAATATTATTTCATAGATATTTTTTTAGAAACAGAATATTTAAAACCTAAAAAAATAGAACATTTAATTTAAATTATTGATTAATATTAACTAAATTTTTATTAATCACCAAACATTACTCTAATATAAATTATTTTGCAAAATTAAATTCTATTTTTTTTATAAAAAAAATCGTGTTATTCTAATTGATGGGCACGAATGAATGAGAGAGGGGCAGAGAGAGAATTGTCAAATCATGAGTTTTAATCTTAAGGAATAATTCAAATGCCGTGTAAGTATAGCATCAAGAAAAGCACTTCTAAACCGTCTTCCTTTGTTTTCCCTTCTTCAATTCCATGCAGATGGCAAGTCAAATAAAACATTGAAACACTTAGTGAAGTAACTAATATAATAATTTAATTTGTTTCTTAACCGATTGAGATTTCATACCCCACGAAATCAAATACTTATCTTTACCTATCGAATTATAAGTACATCCAATTTGTCCATAAACATATATATCATCGGCATATTAATATTAATTATTTTACTATTTGATCAATCTAATTGTAAAATTACTGTAAAGCTCATATTGGGTATTATTTAAATGGCCATCTAATAGCAATAGGTGGATCTACTCATCTAAGTCTATTAGTTGAGTCACATCTTAAACCAAATTGTCTTTAGTCGTTATATTTTCTAATTTTATGGAGCAATCAGAAGGTGTAGCTTAGTTCACAACTTTACTTCCAATATGTACATAGTTCAAATTTAAAACACTTCAAATTTATTGTATTATATCTTTTCTTTTGGCGTTCCTTAATAAAATTTAATTTGTTTTATATATATATTTCACCGGAGTATCCATCACACTGAAAGTTCAATTACTAATTTTTTAAATATTGAGCGACCCTCCCAAGCAAGCAAGCTATATTCTCATTTTACAGGAAGAATCGAATTCAGAAGAGATGATTAATAAGGAGCGTACATTCTCATTCTTCTGTGTTAATTTGTGTTAAGTTAATTGTTTATTATATATACAACGTTATTATTATTGCACTGATGAAATTTAGTTTTGTGACATCATGTTATTTGTAGAATATTTGGACAAGATCTACTTTAATATGGTAAAAAACTTATTTAAGTTACAAATTTTTGGAGACATAAATTGATAGAAATTGACAAAAACTTCTTTTAATTTGAAGGAATTCTTCGCAAGAAACTGTGACTAGAACTTTTTTTTATTTGACAATTAGCATTTATATGAATTTAAAATGAAAAATACCAGTTAATAATAACTAATTAGTAGACACAAAAAAAAACTAATTAGTACAATAAGATAAAGTAATTTTAAAATTTAAAATATATAATATCTTTTAATTAAATTTCAATAATATAATTAACTTAATCTTAATTGCTTAATATTCATTATCTATTTGTTTTTAATTCAACCAACATCAAATTCCACAAAAACTATTAATCAATCTCGTTCATTTAGAATTTTTTTAATCACCATTTTAAGTTTTTTTCCCTTTTTCCTTGTTCGTTAACTCTGTGCCACTTCACTCTCCCTTTTCCCTTCTCATTTCTAAGCTTCATCATCATTTCAGCCATCATTCATTTTAAAAGTTTTTCATAAGTACATTTTCATCTTTTTCAAATCGTTCACGTGTAATTTTTTTCCTTATTTAATATGTCTTACACTTTTCTTTTTCAACACCATTCTGCTCTCTTTTTTCGCATTCAACAATCATTATTTATTTATTTCATCCATTATTTTTTAACTCTAAAATTTTGTGTACATTGTAATTTTTTTCAAAAATGTTTCACCAATTCCACTTTCATGACCATCGTGTAGGAAAAAAATATTTAGAAAAACAACAATTGTGGGAGGAAGATTTTGTGACAATTTTTTTATTTTCGAATTTGATTTGAAATGTGATGTTGGAGATTTTGAGTTTTGAAGAGAAAGATTTTCAGCCGAAATTATGGGAGATTCTAAATTTTATTTTTTTGATTTTGAATATCCTTCGATATGTCTAAGTTTAGTAAAAAGTGTTTGAACCCTAGCTAGTACATATATATGGACTAAAAATTAATTAATTAAAATAGTGTTGGTTAACTAACAACACTGATTCGGTAATAGTAGATGTATCATTGTAAATATCTATAAACATCATTTAGCAATATAAAAAAATATAAACATTAGCACAGAAATAAAATTTTTTTTGTGCTAATATTTACATTTTTTCGTGTTGCTAAATGGTATGTACAGATGTATATAATGATACACATATTTATTCTAAAAATATATGTAGATGTACAATAATAAACTTATATATCTCTCAATGATCAATTTAACAATTTTTTTAAAAAATTTTATCCAAAAACCAGTAAACTCTATTGTGATGAACGATAAGTGACAATATATAATTTTCTTTAATTAGCTGTGCTCACGAGTCACGATTTCTCGCCGTGACCTAAAGAAAAAAAATGTTGTAGTAACAATTTTATACTTTTATTACTTTTCAAATTCCGAAAGAACCAGCCATATAATCACGTCATCCCCAAAACAAGATTCTATGTAGGAGTATTTCTTTGATGAATTAAGAAACTCGGCACATCGACAAATAAATTATGAATAAAAAATTCACAAGAAATAATTATTTTACTAGTAGAAATATTTTTTAGAACATAATTATGGTCTTGTTCTGTCATTATTTGAGTTGAAAACTGAGCTCAATAACTAACTAGTAATAGCAAGCCCGGTCACAAATATAGACCAAGTCCAGTCATATCTCATATGTATCAACCCTGCAAGTTTTGACTCAATATAATTGAGTTTATTTAGGAAATTTTTTGAAAATAAAAAAATTTATATAAAATATATATTAAAAGTATGTAAAATAACATATTTATTTATTTATAAAATACGATGTGATTAATTCGGTGATTAATTATTAAGTATATATAATATTTAAATACAATCTTTTAGCCAATAAAAGAGAATAAAGAAAAAGAGAAAGAATGGCAAAATTAGTTAAATATTGGTTCAAAAAATTGGATATTAATTATTTTTAATTTAATTAGTAATTACTATAAATTTAATCCATCTGGAAGTGTTGGATGCATATTTACCCTAATAATTCTTCATGAAGATCACAGGGTCAAAGTAAAAAGAGTGGACCTATCATACCCAATAGCACTCTTCCATCCCAATACACCTGAAGACTTTTCAATACCTAATTAACATTGCTTTTGGTGCATGCAATCCTATATAATTTTTTTAAAATAAATTAAAATAAAACAAAATAAAAATCAATCTTCTAGGTATGAATAGTTTACATATTTTGCTTCCCACCAAAAGATTAGCAAACTAATTGCAGGTGTAAACAAGATGAAGTGTCTATATTGATAAAGGTAATAGGGAAGGAGTGTAATTATTACTTGGCTAATTAAGTAAAGGTTCAACCAAAAAGAAACATCCTAGTTGAGTTATTAGTCTCTCAAGTTTGATAATAATGACTCCATCAACAGAAACCCTTGATGGATGCATTGCAATGCAATGCAATAATCTTAAATTAAACAAACCGTAAATAAAAATGATGGAGGAGTTAAGAATAAGAAGACAAGAAATTAATTATAGTTGCCAAAAGAATATTTTTATTAATACTTTATTAATTAATTTAATTACTAGCTATTATGTACTATTAGTGTTCCACATTGGAATGATGCTTTTTCCTGATATAGTATTGGATGGGATATTTGAGATCTTCTAGTTAGCTGGCACCAGCAATGTATATTATCAAAACTTAAATCAAATAATGGAGCCAACTTCAATTCAAACCGATTTAAAAAAGTTTGTTTTTTATTATAGAATAATCCTACGAAATCAATGTTAGGGAGTCAATGAGTGTAATTAGGAAAATAATTGGTGGTAAAACGAAAAAAAAAAAGAAAAAAAAATGATATTAACTTCTTATTATCTCCTTAATGTTTACTACCAAGACTTTTTCATTACGATAATATATTGCAATAATTAATTAGTTATAAAACCTCTAGAATGAAGACTTTTTTATCTAGTTAGAAATCAATCAAATGAAATTAGATTTTGTTTTTATATATATTATTATTAGTTACAACTTATTACAAACATACCTCCACGGCTCCACCTAAAAGAAACTCAACCAGCAGTCAATCAAATAGTAAATAAGAACTTCATGGTTTTGATGTGTATATGTATGTGAAGTGCCATATTAATTTGTTTTAAGGTGGAACGTACTATCAATTCAAGTCCTCCTGTATGTATATGATCGAGGTCGTTGTCAACTAAGTTGTTTGTTAAACGAATATATGATGAATCCTATATATATACAATCTTAATTAATAAGTGCAAAAAAAAAATCAATCACCAATCAAATTACAAAAAATACGTGATTTAGCAATGACTTTTTGTTATTTTATGGTGGTTAATCAACTGCGGCCTATAACGACAATGCTAAATAAATTTTTACAACCATGAGAATAACAATTGTAAAACATAAAATAGGGTGGTAATCACCCTTATCGTATAAAATTGGTATTTGACATTTCATAAAAAATATATATATTATTATAAATAAGTTTGATTATTAGTTATTATTACAAATTTGATTATTCATTTTATAAGTTTGATTATTAAGGTGGCTGATTAATTAGTTAGTTGAAAAAATATATGAATCAATATGCATAAATATATATAAATACATAATAACTTATTTGGAGCCGGTTTTTGATATATTTTGAGATTTGTTTATATAAAAAATATAAATATTTTAATATCTCTCATTATGTCTATATTGTTATTATTTCACACAGAAAGCAAACATTTTTAGTATAAAAATATAAAGAGTTGGTTAATGTTAAAATATCTAATTATATTTTATTATATTAATAAAAATATTAAACTCAGTTACTTATTATTTAAAAACTTAGATAGATCACTTCCAAAAAGACAAAAAAAACTTAGATAGATAAACACAAACATTTAGTTAAAACTTAAAAACGGATAAAGTTTCATTTGCATAAAGAAAATAGACCGTTAAAATAAATAAGATTCTATCGCAATTAACTTTTTTTTTTTATTTATCTCCACCATGATGTTGTTTTATTACTGAAATACTGAGTGAGAGTGTGTAGGAGAAGCATAGAACAATCAAAATAGAAATAATGAAGGGTTTGAAAGAGCTTTCAAACAGTAAATGATGAAAATTAAAACTTGGAGGAGCAAACATCCATTAATTAATTTTTGCTTCAACTG
The DNA here is from genome assembly GCA_036250425.1 of Stylosanthes scabra. NCBI lineage: Eukaryota > Viridiplantae > Streptophyta > Magnoliopsida > Fabales > Fabaceae > Stylosanthes > Stylosanthes scabra. The sequence goes on from JASCZI010060452.1 coordinate 141,272, forward strand.
TCTCTGTATGAAAGCCATTATATACTTTTCTCTCACCTTACCACGTAACCCTAAGCAACCAAAACACAACACTTTCATCATCATATAACCCACACAACCGTAATTTGACATCAATATTAATTATTTATGCTCTCAAAATCCTCAACAAACTACTTTGACTCTCCAATAGTTCAATTCCCATCCAACACTTTTTTTTTATTATTAAAGATTATATATTTAGAAAATTTTTATTAAAAATATAAAAAGTTTATATTTTCAATGAATTTTTTGTATTTATTAAATAAAAAATATTTAAAACTTTTATTAATAATAAACTTATCGTATGGACTCAAGACACATGCATGTTTACTTAGAATTTTTTTATATATATCATTTAATTAAACAATATATTTTGACCCCGCATCCTAATAAATTTATTGTGTACTACTCCTTATCCAAATAAGTATTTCTTTATCAATTACGCATACGAGTTTTAAAGAAAAAAAACAATTTTAACACACTGTAAAATTAATTTTCCACGTATATATATCAATTACATAATATCTTATCAAGAAAAATAATTATTTTTATATTGGTTTTGTAAATAGGTATCAAAAGAATAAATTTAATTAAATGATTATATAAAATGTTTAATTTATAATATTAATAAATCAAAATTAAAAAAAATTTTGACATCCAAATTATATGTGGCTAACAATTGTTAAATATATAATTGTTTATAATGTCTCTTCTTAGCTTAAGGTGTTGGAAGAAATAGATTCGTTATATGATAAGATAATGCTAGATGTACCATTGTATATATCTATACATATTATTTAGTAACACGAAAAAATATAAATATTAGCATAGAAATTTATATTTTTTTATACTAATATTTACATTTTTTGTGTTGCTAAATGGTGTGTACAGGTATGTACAATGTTACACCTAGATTTATTCTATATAATATTAGAGAGTTAATCTTTATTGAATCTAAAAAAAATTAACATAAGGTAAAATAAAAAAGAAATAAAAAAGCATATACAAATTAAAAGTTCATGCAAACTTAAAAAAGAGAAAGAAATAGTTCCTAAAATGACATATAAAAATATAATTATGATATTATTTCTTATCAAAGATTAAATTTTTAAGAGAGGTGATTTCATAATACCAATAAATGTCAAGAAATGAAATTTTTTACGTGTTGGAACTTAATCATATACTCCATATCCCCTAATATTCCTTTTTAACACTTCTTTTCGAAATTAAAATAGATATGTATATTTGAAATTAGTTTAAGTTTAATTTCCATGGATTGCAGGACAAATTGAAATGGGGCGATGTTTAATGTCATTAGAGCAGCCATAGACTATAAATCTACAGCATGACGTGTAATCCGACAAGGTTGAAGTAACCCACAAGGTTTTATTTGTGTGTTGGACTCATCAATTTCTTGTTTTCCCAGCCATCAATATATAAAGTTGAAACTAGATAACCGGAGATACATAAATTATTCTTTTTATATGACATTAAACTATAGGATAAACTATATTTAAGATGATAAATAAAAGTCAGTACATGATGAATGATTATATATATTATATACATGCAAGAACTTTATTTATTTTTCGTTTGAATTTTTCATAAATTTTTTATTTGTCTTTTGTTTAAATAGTTCTTTCTTATGAAATTAATAAAGATCGAATACAAAACTTTTGAGATATGAATGTTTTAATATAATATGTAGTTTATTAAAAAAATATAAGCAGATAAATAAAAGTACACAAATAATTATAGAATTTAATTTTTATGGTTTTTTAAGTATAAAATTATTTTACACATATAATACTATATATTAGTGAAAATAATCATTTTTTACATTAATTGTGTCAATAATCACCCAAAAAAATGATAAATATAATTAAATGACTACATATATAGACACTAAAAAAATGACTATATGAAAATATTTTATATCGTTAATGCATTAAACTTAACCTTTTAATTATATGGTGACTCCTAATTATATATCTTGTTATTTAATATAATTACATCTATAGCCCGTTAACTAACAAAAGCACTATATGACTCATCCTCATATGGCATGAAGAATTCCAAAAATTCAAAAGACTAATATAACTTAGTAGGTGGGAGATTTTCATGTGGTTTAAATACCATGCATTTTGAGTTTATTTTTTAAAACTACCTTTTAAAATTACCTATTTGATATGAGAGTGATCATTATTGTGAAATCATTTCCCCAAAAGTTAAAACTAAAATAAAAAAACAATATGAATGATTATATTTTTAAACATGCACGTTTTTTTAAATATTACTCTATATTTTTTATTTGGTTCGTGTGAACTTTTTCACGGATTTTCTTTTTCTTTTATTTGTCTTATATTAAATTAATTCTTAATGGTTGAGCTCTAAATTTTAAGTCACAAACTCTAATACCATATCGTTAAATTATTTCTTTCAAAAATTAAAAGCTGATAGAAAGAGATAATATGCATCGTTATATATCTATAAATAATAGATAACCTCATGGACTCCAGTCGAAAAAATATTTGTTAGACACAATTTGAATTTGTTAAAAAATAAAAATTTATTACTTTTTTTACATGATGAAGTGATTTTAACATTTACCAATAAAGCGTATGGAGATTGTAGTGTTGTAAGACACTAAGACTTTTGCTACAAATAGCCTATTATATATATCCGATACTAACGCTTCATTATTAAAATATTGAAATGTTTATAAATAAAATAAATTACATCATCATCATTGTTCTGTTTAAAATTTTAATTTTATATGGCCAAACAAGTACGGTTCGTTGGCAATGTAGTGGCATTTTAATTTTTCTTTGTATGCTTTTTTATGTGTCGCAGTTTATGGCAAAAGCGACATTCCCATATTCTCCGGTGTGATATATCCTCCAAAATGGTATAGTTAGTGGCACAAAACATGGACACTTCACCTACCTACACAGCTACCCTTTTTTTCATTCTTCATTTTACTTTATCAAATCATAAATTCTCTCAACTAATTATAAAATATATGAACCAATAATGTTTATTATTATTAGTCCATCGTGCTTATAGTCAATCTGTCACAAGTAAGAATTGAGTGCATGTTTGGTCAGACGTTTCTCCAAGCTATACTTGTCTTGATGCTTTTATATATTTATCACACTTTTTTTTTGTAAATATATATGATTTAAATGTTTTAGAAAAATAGTTTTGTGACATAATATATATGAGAATTTTTTATCAACTCAGGTAGTACTAATGGATGGAGATTTGTGCTTTTTAATATGTTTTACAAATTCAATTCTCTTTGAAAAATAAAAATGAAACTTATTTGTTTTGGAGGATCATTTATTTTGTCTCTACAGTATTTGAGAAATTATTAGTCATTTGACTTTCGGTCTAATGAATATCTTGTTGTATAGAAAAATATATATAATGATTTTTTATATGAAAATATAAAAGATTATTACAGTTTTTGTTGCAAAAATATGGTACGAGAGAGAGAGAGTATGTTAGAAATATATTTAAATCATCTGTGGTTATAATTTATAAACGATTGTTTATTTAAATCTTAGTTGCTTAATGGAGCATGCATATCATGTGATTAGCTATCAATCTATCATGCTACATTTTGAAGCCGTTTCTTGAATTCTTGTTGCTAAATTGGCATAGCAAGAATTAAATTAAATTAAATTAAATTAAATTAGGGTTCTTCCAATGACATCCTACCAACCGGTTCCTAATATTTCTGAAGAACCCATTCAATATATAATTCCACATGGAAAATCATTGTACATAAAACCGTGCTAAGATATAATGATATATATGATTAATTAAATGCTAGTAGTGTAGTACATACATATATTTGTTCCTTGATGAATCTGCCACTTTGTCAACGCAGATTGGTATCCGCTTATTTCACATTCATTGCTTAAGCTTAATAAATTGTTTGTCTAATCATTTTCAGTAAACTGGTATTTGGACTAATTAATTAAAGGTTTTTGCTAAAAATACTTGTTAAGATTGATTATTTTAATTCAAAAGTTTTAATTTTTTTCTTTAATAAATGTACTATAGATTTATTAAAAGAAAAAAATTACTTTTAATTTTTCAACAAAATCTTTCTATTTTAAAAGTCTTAACAAGTTCAGTTAGCAAAATCAATTAATTAATTAAAAACAAAGGACCACTAATTATTAATATAATGTGTAGTAAAAAAAAAAAAGAAAATTGCCATTGGGTGCACTGTGAAGTAAAAGAAGGATCATACTTAGGGTGGGTTTGGTAAAGCTATTACTTTTTAAAACTAGCTTATGAAAGTTGTCTTTTAAAAGATAGCTTTTTAAAAATTGTAGCACGTGTGTTTGGTAAAATCAAATAAAATTGATCTTTTAATAAGCACAAGCAACAACAATTGTGTTTGGTAAAATGATTTTAAAAATTTAAAATGACCATAATAGATATAAATGTAATAATAAATGCAAATATTTATTATTAAATAGGGTTATATTAGACTTTTTAATTTTGATAAGTATAAGCCATCTGTGAAAAGCTCCTCCTTAGGTGCTTTCAAAAGCACTCCTATCTTTTAAAAGCTACAAGCACAAGCACATCGTTTTTTTGGTTTACCAAACACAAAATGAGGTAATTATGCTTTCAAAAAACACAAACATCCATCCGAAAAGCTTTACCAAACCCAACCTTAGAGAGAAAAACAATTAAAATTTTATATCTATTAATTAGTTCCTACTATGAAAAATTGAAAAATGTTATTAGAGTGGCATGCCATCTGCAGAAATTTTCAATTTTAATTGTTTTCAACTAATATTTTTGAATTGCTTATTATATTTTATAGATATCTTTTGTCTTTATAAAAAGTGTTTTAATTATACATTATTTAATTAGAAAATTTTAGTTTTTAGCTAAAATAAATAAATATATAATGCCTTTTATAATTTACATACTACTATATTATTATTATTATTATTATTATTATTATTATTATTGCTCAATCTTTCTGTGTAATCTTTATCTTCAGAAATTTAATGATTTGGATTTTTTCAGAATAATATTGCTTGTGGTTTGTTTTTGGCCGTGGAATAATAATACTTGTTAAAGCAGGGTGGAGCCTCATGTATCGGAAGGGACAATGACGCCTCCAAACATTAAATTTCTTCCCAAAATATGGGGAAATTTAAGTTTAGTCCCTCCTAAAATTTTATTTTTTATTTTTTTGTTATTATATTAGTTTTTTGCCCCTCCCAGAAAGTTGGCCTAACTCTGCCCATGTGTTAAAATTTGGTGAAATTCTCCAAATAGCTAGGTCAGTTATAACTTTTTATTTGGTTTTGACTTCCGAAATTTTTTATGGACAAATAGATCTTCAAGAAAGCCTTCCAGAATTACAAAATGACTTCGTTTGGATGGAATTTAGTTGCACTTGAGGGCTTGGTCAAGTGGTACAAGTAATAGTTCTTCATCATGTGCACTTCAGTTCGATTCTCTCCGGTGAAAAAAGAGAGAATATAATGTATGTGTAAGTGGTGAATTTAAGATTGGAGGTTGTCCAATTTAATAAACAAAAATGAATTTAGTTTCTCTCAGAATAATATTTTTAATTAGTTAAAATATGTTTTAAAAGCACGTATTAAAATTATTATTAATAAATTATTTAATTTTTTTCATAAATGAATAAAAATACATTGAAAACTTAAACCCTAATATTTTAAACTTAATTGTCTTCTAATAAAATTTATTAGAGAATTATTTATCCGATGTACATGTAATTTTTTTTATTGAAATTTGTACTTTATTAGTAGAAGAACGTAGTAAATTCACTTAAGTAAATAAATTTATTTTGGACATTATTTCATCTTTCTTTGATAGAATTTTTTTTTTTGGTTAACAAAAATTCTTGTTTTTGGTTAACAGCAAATTTTTTTTAGAAAGTTTAGGGAGTTCATAGTTTGTTAGCCAATAGGTAGCCAATAGGCTTTTTTTTTTCTTTTCTCTTTCCTCTTTTACCATCCATTATTTTTTTAATTACACTCATGGACTCCCTATGTGCTCCTTAACGTTGGCTCCCTAGCATTTCTCAAATTTTTTAGTAGGGAATATTATTGATCATTTTATATAAAACATAAGTGATAGGCCCATGGTTATTTTAACATATTATCATTATCTTTTGGTTTTTGGACAGAACATATTATCATTATCTTATTTTGACGAATTAGTCTGTTACTATGCAGGCCCATTTATTGCAACAATTGGGCCCTGAAACGGAAACCGGTGCTTACCTTTCATTTTATCTTTTGGTTTTCAGAATAAAAATATAAATAGTACCCATGTCCAAAAACAAAATAGTACCTAAAAAAGCAGAACTAGGTAGTCAACCAAAAAAAAAAAAGCAGAACTACGTAGAGTTTGTATATTACAGTTTTGTTAAGAATATTTGTTAATATGTTTTATTCAATAAATATATTAACAACTTAAATTTTTATTATTTAATAAGATTTTTTGTTTTTAAAATCTTTACAAACATGATACTTATTAATAATCAAACGTATCAAGTAATTTACAAATTACAAGATAAAATTATATACAATATCTTTATATTATTTTATGTGATTTCAAGCTATTTGAAATCACAAAAAATAAAAGAATTTACATCAATAAATCAAGATACAAGTTTTTTTTTTGGACTGCAATAACGTTTTTTTTTAAAAAAAAGAAACTTTGAAGCTTTGGGGGCATAACCTCCTCTATTTTTTTTCAGAAAAACGGGTTATAAGCCCAAACTACATAACAGAAAACAGAATTGGATGATGATGTCTATCTACAATCACTAGTCACTAGCTATGAAAGTTCTCAGGCCAATATGGAAGCAGCTGAGGCCAGAGTCAAGTGCAAAAGAGCACGCCTTTTAGAACGATGCACTCGGATTCTAGTTCTCTAGAAGGAATATTAATCCCAAAAATTTCTCTAGTAAAAAAGAGAGAATATAATAAATATAAATGAGTACGTGAATTGTGAACTTAGAATTGAGTCTTATCCTATTAAAAAAAAAAAAATCCAAAAAGTTTGTATCAAATAAAAAATCAAGCGAAATAGCATGAAAGGGGTTGCTTAATCATAGCCAATTACCCATCAACACAATAATCAACAAATTCAACAATCTTGACTGCGATATCCAATAATGTGAAGGGTAATAATTAAGATAGACTATCCTAATCCTTACATTACATTAACCCTGATTTACCTAGTTAATGAATTAAATAACGTTTATCTAAAATCTAAAACATAATTATAAAACAAGTGTAGGAACTAAGCAAGAGAAGAGGAACTCTGACTAGAAGCCATTGACGCGTGCGCAATGTAAATAAATTATTTATATCATAAGATCCAAATCGTAAATAATTAACAGTAGTGCCTGAAAAGAATTATACGGTCCAATATAGTCAGAGCCAACCTAATTAATTATTTAAATGTGTTTTCTTTCTTTGTCGAGACGACTTATAATGTTAATGGTGTGAATACAACCCATTCAAAAGTGTGTATATATGTAATTAGGTACAACCCAAATATTTGAATATTGAATCAGACCAAATGTTTCATTTGGATGCTATTATATATACTATTTATTTACAGATATTTCTGCTGAATGAATAACGGTTGCCACCAAATTTCTATGGAGAGATAGATGTGTTATAACTAGTAGTTAGAAATTAAATTTTGATTTTTTTTTTCTCCTAAATATCATGTTAATGAAAGTTTATGGTCTTTAGCATTTCAGAAGAAACGCTTCCACATTTTTTTTTTTTTTTAAATATAAAAAGGAGCATATCCTCATGCAATTTCTTGATGTATGTCTTAATTTGATGTACCTACCTACCAATTAAAAGTAATGCTACAATAAAAAAATAAAGTTGGATGAGTAAATATTTTTTTTTTATATTAATAACATGTGTAATGCATAATTTTCTATAATCTTCATTTTCCATCCAATGTCATTCTATACTAAAAAAATTTTCCCGTTAATTGCATGATGAGTATTCAACTCTTTGCATTTGTCATAACATGTTTATACGGCATTATCGTACCCCTCCGAAAGGAATATATGGAACTCGTTTAAAGTTCAAACATTTTTCATTTGGTAGAAAGGTACTTGTCTTAGTACTATTCTATATGGAATATCTAACATATACAATTAAAGAGGCCGGTAAATAATAATAATAATAATTAGAGAGGCGAAGAAGAAGATGAGAATGATGTACGTAAATTACATATCAAACATTAAACAATTTTGTAAGGGAAAACAAAAAAACAAACAAACTATATATACAAATAATAATTAAATTTGCTTATAGTGTAATCCAACCTTCTTGATTTGGCGAATTTGGATAAGGTGGGGGCCAAGATGATTAGGACTTCATGTTAAGAAAATAAAATGCTTGGATGCTTCATGTGATTTCAACTGCATCATTATTATTCCATCTTATTACCATTTTATGATGGATGACACATTTGATTCATTTCACACGAGATGTCACAAATTGACAAAACTATTCGATGCACTTGTCTTCCTCTAAGGCTCTAACTACACGTATAGTAGTATATGATATGATGATAGAATTTGGATTAGTTCTATGCATTTTTACTGTCCATGGGTATTAATTTATGTAATAATAATCATCATGATACACATATATTTATTACTATTACTATATCATCCGAATAATTAAGTTTTTTACTTTTGAAATCGATTCAGTATTGTTAGTATGTATTTGATACTTCTGTATTTTTAATTTGATCTTAATTAATTTTAATTATAAATTATAATATATATATAATTAAAATTAATAATTAAAAATATAAAAACACCTGAATTTTTAATCACACGAGAAATGCTTTCTATATTTTTTATTTCAATAGTGTACGTTGAAAGCTAAGGAGCATGTCAAGTTGGTTTTTTTAATTATTATTTTGTGCTAGGAAAATTAAGTTCGTATAATTTAATCATTGTTGTTGTTTTTAAAGTATTTTAATTTCAAACACATACTAGGGCAATTAAGAGGTTATCTTCTTCAAATTGGAATTGGTTTCTTCACTTCACCACTGCACTAATAATACTACTCTTACTAGTACCAGTATTTAATAAATTGAGCATTGTTGTAAGAATATTCAATTTTTTAAATTGAAATTTGAATATTTAATTTTGAGTTAATTAAGATGCGTCTGATTTATATTTGCATTTGTATATTTTTATTTTTAATATTTTCTATACCTTTAGATTTTGTGAAAAAAAAGAAAACATTCATAAAAACAATAAAATTATATTTTCTATTTTTATTTTATGTTTTCCCTTTTAAAAAACAACAATGCTACATGTACACCTCTTTTTGGTGTACACCTCTATCCAAGTCCCAAATCAACAGGTTTTTATATATACAACGAACATGTTTTTATTGTTGACACGAACAGATTTTAAAGCTTGTTCGTTTGCTTTTAAAAACATGTTCGTTCTAGTAGTAATATTCTGTTCATGCACGAACAAAAATCTATATATATAACGAACATGTTTTATAGTTGACACGAACATGTTAAAAATATGTTCGTTTGCTTTTAAAAACATGTTCGTTGGAACTTGGATGGATGTGTACACCAAAAAGAGGTGTATACCAATATTAATTGTTTAAAAAAACACTGAACACGAAAACAAAATTTACCCTTAATTTTTACATTTCAAAATTCAACTGTGTTTTATCTAAAATTGTTTGCTTAAGACTTTCTAACCAAAAAAAAATAATAATCTAAAACAGCGTTTAAGATTTGTTCACAAAATAAGGTTTTCCTTAATAAATAAATGTTGACTAAATACTTTATGTAATTATGAGTAATCAAAGTAGTAAGTTTTTAATGAATGTGGCTAACATTGTGTCTAAATTGTTCTTAGTTAATTTTTCCAGTCAAATATCGGTTAATTTTTTTAAAATCCTAAATAAATAATTTTAATTTTTAAATATAAAAAATTAAAAAAAAATAATAATTTTATAATTTATAAAAATGACTAATATGAATTAGAAAAAGTCTACATAACCAACATTTATTTGGATAATACTAATCAATGGGATTTCACTACAAGAAACGCGAATATTACCGATGGCTAAGCCGGCTAAGCCGTCAATAATTAATGGTAAAGTGGCATGAGTATTAATTCCGTTGGTAATTATTATCGGCGGCTTGACCATCGGTAATACTCCCGTTATTTTTTTAAAATTAAATTAATTATACTGACGGCTGACCCGTCGGTAATAATCCCTTTACTTAATTTTATGATCTTAATATTACCGACGGCTTCGTCGTCGGTGCCGATAGACGCCTAAGCCGTCAGTAATATTGGCATCGTCTGAAACTTAATTTATTTTATTTTATTGATTTAATTATCCATATTAACCTATAATACGTTAATCTACTCAAACCTGGATATAAAATATAATATCTTCAATAACTAAAAAATTGAATAATTCAACATAAGTGTGAAGTAGAAGAAAATACACACAAAAAAGTAATATCACAGTTATTCTAGAATATAAATGCAAATAAACAAAATAATAAAAGTTTTTGACATAGTCGGGGTCATCCTTATGCTGGGGGAGCCGGTGCCCTGGTCATGTTGTGGTGGGGGACTTTGTGATCGAGCAAGAGGTGGTAGAGGTGGTGGGGGAGGCATGTCTGGCATCGCAGTTGCGGAAGATCCACTACTCCGCATCTGTGTCACGAAGCTGTACATGTCAGAGTAAACCTTCCTCAACTCGGAGACCTCCTGCGACTGCGTTTGCACGGTTGACTTCAAGGTCCGAACCTTCTCCGCATAGACGGCCTCCACAGCAGCTACCCTCTGAGCATGCGCCTCCGTCTGCTGTGAAATCTCCTTGTTGAGCAGGTTAACCTACTCTCTAAGGTCGAGTGGGCCACTAGCAGTGTCATCGTCGTCAGGATCTGCAAATAGGTGTGGGTATTTATGGGAGGGAACCACACCCATGCCATAAACCATCCCCCTCTTGCGGCCGCCCGCAATCCGTGTCAACACCTCGTCCTCGTCAATCGGGGGTGGCTCTGGACCTCCTGCGTCAATGATGGCCTGACGCTCTTCTTGTAGTCTCTTCAACTCTGCTATGAAGGCATCCTGAAAGAAAATGTGATTAGTATGTGCGACACTGAAAAATTAAAGTGTATGAATGAATTATTATGAAGCTTAAAACTTATATTAACATCCTCTGATCGCTTGTCCACCCACAACCGATCCTCTTTCCCCTTAATCAGGATACCTCAAACGAATTCAAAGTTTCAAAAACATTAATTTGCATAAACAATGAACATACAATAGGAAATTACATTGATTAAACCTAACCGTTCTATCCACCTTATTCCCCACACCAAACACAAAACAAACACATCAATCTCCATAGCAAACAAATCGAAAGCATCTCTACGCCCCCGCACAGATTCATTCTCCTTCTCCATTCTACAATTCTATCCTAATTGTTCAAGTCTCCATCCTAAACATACAATCAAATTTATATTTATTTATTTATGTCAATTAAACTATTGAATCAAATTTCAAACTTATATGTGTCCAATGCTAACTAAATTAAGTAGGTAACCAACCTAATTAGTGTAGGGTAGAAATGAGCAACATCAAAAACTGCACAACAATGGACGATCCCCACCCGCCGCAGCAGCAGTGACAGCGGCAGTAGTGACCCTTTATCACTGAAATTCAACAACATTGCAACATTGAGCAAACACTTAATGTACCAAAATAGGGGTATACAAAATAATCGGAAAAACTACACAAAACAAAAACTAAACCGATTAAATCGAAGAAGAACTTACCACAAGCACAATGGCGGCGACGAAAGTGCGAATGGAGCTCCGAGTAGGGAGAAAATAAAGAGAGAAGGTGGGTTGGGGGCGGAGGTTAGAGAGAATGGGAGGAGAGAGAGTGTGTGGCGACAAAATGAGGGAAAAAGAAGGGATGCCGTGTAGTTGAAGAGGGTTTTATTATTACAGACGGCTAGGTCGTCTGTAACAATAAAACCGAAGAGGACAAAACGTTGTGTTTCATTTATTCATTTTACCGACTGCCTATCTTAGGCAACGCAAGAAACTTGAATTTTTTGGGATTATTATTACCGAACGCTCACCGACGGCTAAGCCGTCTATAATTTTACCGATGGCTTAGTCGTCTGTAAAATTAGAAAACTCTCTAAATTACAAGATGACGCCATTATAGACGACTTAGCCATCGGTAAGCCGTTGTCGTGCCGATTGGCGCGAAATTATTACCAATATATATTACCGACAGCGAAGTCGTCGATACACAATGCCTCTATTTAATAAAATTTACGCATAATATTACTAATGACCTTGACACTTTTACAGATGGCCTAGCCATCGGTAGAGCCCGTGTCTCAATGGATGTCGGTAATTACCATCAGTACAAAGCTGCTGTGTTGTAGTATTTTAATTTTCTCTCCTTTTCTCTTACAGATGGCTTTTCTCTTCCCTTTTTTCTCACTTGATTTTTCTTTTTTTAAACTTTTGTTGGTTATCATTAGTTATCAATTCATTAGTTATGTATCATTGTTGTATTCATTATTAAAAATTGTTCCCCATACAAAGTCATTAATAATAACTAAGAGGATAAGCTATATATATATATATGCTAATCTAGCTAGTATATTGAAAGTAGATCATCTATGTTTCACACTTCTTGTTATGTTGATTTCAGCATTGTAAGGTGATTATTTTAATTAAATATTTTTATATAAAGATGATATTACAGTTGTTTTATAGTTTAATATATTTAACCGAACATATTTAATTATACTATCGAAAAAAGATATTTGTATCTCTGATTTTTTAAAAATTATATAAAATTACTTCTAATATTTGTAAAATACTTCACAACTCCTGATTTTCGAAAAAAATAATACAATTAAGCCCATTTATTAGTTTGATCAAGCTAAAAGAAATGAAACTTCCAATAAAATTCTTTACGAAATCACTTAGATAATGAAAAATAAGAACCACAAAAATTTTTTAGTAACTCCATAAGCAATCTTCGTTTTTTCGAAGGTCAGGAGTTATTAAATATTTCACAAAAGTTATGAGTGAATTTGCATAATTTTTAAAAAGTTAGCGATATGTAAGGAAGCAAACAACAGAAAATGATGAAAGTGAGCAAGTTGCAGCAACTAATTCCATTATGGGCAATTTTGTTAGGGAGCAGAGACACGTGGCAAGTGATTCGAATCGAGTGGGTGTGAGGAGAAGCATGAGGGAACGCGCTACAAATATGAAATTGAAGGATTATACATGGTAGCTAGAACCTAGTATGTGTGATGCATTACTCTGTTTCTCCCTCCCATGGTTACTCCTCCCTTCTTCTTCTTCTTTGGTTCTAACTCCATTCTTTCTCTACATACCTGCAGGTCCCTTATGCATAGATTGTTATTGCGCAGATACTACATCACCTCCATTTTATCTTAATTTCCACTGTCATAGTTTCCTTTTCTTTTTATAAGTAATTCATAAACCATCTGTAATTACTCTTGGTTCATCAATACATTTTATATACTTTTCATACTGAGTACCTTATATTTGGTGCTTTCATTGCCATGACGGACAAGAATGAAGGCTTTGGAAGCAGATGTGAATAAATTATTCCAGATGGTGGAATCGATGATGGAAGAAAACAGATCGGAGAGAGCTCACCTCAAGGAAGCAACAGATCTGAAATATGACTCTCTTCAACCTTCCATCTCACAACTCGCTCAGGAATCATCTCATGGTTGTTCGGTCATTCTGGGTTCTGGTACGCACTCAGGCGGTGATTCTTCATAGCGTGGTTCGACGTTGCCACGGAAGGTAAACAATGAACTATCCAAATTTGATGGCTCTAATGCTTTGGCTTGGATATTTTCTGTGGATCAGTATTTTGAGTTCTTTCGAGTTCCTGAGGAAGAACGGGTGGGTCTCGCTGCGATGCACATGTCAAGGATGGCCATTCCTTGGTTTCAGATGACTCAACAAACATCTCCCTTTCATTCCTGGATTCAATTGAAGCGCTCAATTGAAATCGAATTGGGGCCTTCGTTGTTTGAGTCACCAAGAAAACTTTTGTTCAAGATACAACAACAGTGTTCAGTATCTGATTATTATGCAAAATTTGTGGCGTTGGCTAATCGCTCCCAAATCAACCTTCAAGACGTTTTGAGGGACTATTTTATCAGCGGACTACAACCTAACATTAGACGAGAAGTCAAAGCACAATGTCATCCCTCATTGATGAGAGCTGTCAGCTTAGCGAAGTTGTACGAGGACAAATTTGCTCTATACCAACGTTCGACTGCATCAGCAGGGGCTTATCGCTTTGTCAATCCCAGGCAACTTCCTTCTAATCAACCTAGACCATCATTGAACAATGGCGCTCCACCATTGTTACCAGCACTAACCAAAGATCTTCAACACCTTTACCAAGAAATCCCATCAGAAGGCTATCCTTGGCTGAAATTCAGGCTAAGAGGGACAAAGGGCTATGCTATTGGAGTGATGAGAGGTACACAGCCTTGCACAAATGTCCAAATAAGCATTTTATGCTATTTCAGTTGGAGGAGGAGAACTCTTCTGTTGTGCCAGAGCAGATAAAGAGTGAAGAGGTGGTAAATCCTCTAATGCAGAACTTTGAGCAGCAAGTTACAGAACATCACCTCTCCTACAATGTTATGCATGACACTTTCGGTTCTTCAACAATCAGATTCAGAGCTATCATTCAAGGTTTAGAGGTCAGTGCTCTCTTGGATGGTGGCAGTTTAGACAACTTTCTGCAGCCTAGAATAGCTAAGTTTCTCAACATTCCAGTGCAACCTGATCCAGGTATTAGGGTTATAGTTGACAATTTCAGTATCATGGATGTGGAAGGATATATTCCATCCTCGGAAGTTACATTGGGAGTTTGTAAAGTGATGATTCCCAATGAATTTGTGCTACATGTAGCTGGTGGAGAACTGGTAATTAGCTCTCCTTGGCTCCAGCAATTGAAAACACATATTGCTGATTATGATGCATTTTTTCTTCATTTTTTGCACAATGGGAAGTTTGTGACAATGTAGGGAGAGAAGAATAGCACCCCAGCACAAGCACAATATCACCACATTAGGCGCCTTCTTCACACCGATGCAATTGAGGAAGCTTTCACAGTAGAGGTGCAGCAACCACTACAGACCTCAACCACTCCTCTTCAGATTCCTCATGAATTGGAGCCACCCTTCGCTGCACTACTTTAGAAATACCAAGCAGTGTTTCAGTAACCTTCAGGACTTCATCCTCAACGTTTGCATGACCACTCTATCCCCTTGGTGGAGGGAGCAGCACTAGTTAGAGTTCGCCCTTATAGATACCCTCACCATCACAAAACTCAAATTGAAACTATGATTCAAGACATGCTTAAGGAAGGTATTATCCAACCTAGCCACAACCCATTCTCCTCACCAATACTCATGGTCAAGAAAAAGGATGGCACATGGAGGTTTTGCACATATTATCATGCCTTGAATAATATCACGGTGAAGGATCGATTTCCTATCCCAACAGTTGATGAATTGGTGGATGAGTTGTTTGGAGCTAAGATATTTTCCAAATTGGATCTTAGATTGGGCTATCACTAGATTTTGGTGAAACCAGAAGACATGTTTAAGACTGCCTTTAGGATACATCAAGGTCATTATGGGTGGTTAGTAATACCATTCGAGCTAACTAATGCACCTGCTACATTTCAACACCTCATGAATGACATATTTTGCCAATTTCTAAGGAAGTTTGTTCTTGTCTTCTTTGATGATATCTTGATTTACAGCACTTCCACATCACAACATTTGGAACATTTGGAGACTGTTTTGATGACATTGCAGCAAGAGTCTCTAGTTGCTAAGATGTCTAAGTGCCTCTTTGCGGTGGCTGAAATTGATTATTTGGGTCACACCATCAATGTGCAAGGTGTCCACATGGAATCTAAGAAGGTTCAAGCAGTGTTAGATTGACCCAAACAGAAAACCTCAAGCAACTTCGAGGATTTTTGGGGCTAACAGGTTACTACATGCGATTCATTAAAGGCTATGCTTCCATTGCTGCACCACTCATTGAGTTATTGAAAAAAAGATGCTTTTCAGTGGAGTCAATCTATTCACCAAGCTTTTGATGATTTGAAGAAAGCAGTTACCACAAAGCCAATTTTAGCTCTTCCCAACTTTGATCAACCCTTCATTGTGGAGACAGATGCAACAGGAATAGGAATTGGAGCAGTACTTTTGCAAGACAAGCATCCCATTACTTTCTTTTCAAAGAAACTTTCACCTACATAGCAAAGACAATTTGTTCATGCCCGAGAGTTCCTTGCTGTCATGGAAGTAGTAGCAAAGTTTCGACATTACTTATTGGGGAAGAAATTCATCATCTGTACTGATCAACAGAGCCTCAGAACTTTGGTGGATCAAACATTACACACTCCGGACCAGCAAAAGTGGATCCACAAGCTGATGGGATATGAGTATGCAAGCCAGGCAAAGAGAATATTGCACATGATGCACTTTCTCGAAGCTTCATGGCTGGTTGATCATGCCCAAAGCAAGATTGGCTTGACACCTTATAGCGGGATATTGATATTGATAATGAACTGCACAAAATATTGCAGAATTGTGAGCAAAGACTCCTAAGGAATTCTAATTATTCTGCTCTAATAGAGTTCTATTATGGAGAAACCAATTAGTGGTGCCTAAAGGGAGTTCACTGCTGCAACTCATTCTGAAGGAAAACCATGATGGTGTGGTTGGGGGACACTCAGGAATTGCCAAAACAGTAAAGCGCATATCTTTGGCCTTTTATTGGCCAAAGATGCAGCGGGACATCCAGCCTATGTCCTTGCATGCTCTATTTGCCAACGAGATAGGGGTGAAAGTTTTCGAACCAAACCAAAAATTACCGCAAAACCGAACCAAAATTTACAACAAAGGATTGGAAAACCGAAATTTTTGGTTTTTTTTGTTTTTAACCAATTTTACCGATCGATCCGGTTCGGTTACCGGTTCTCTTCATAAAAAACTGACTGAACCGAACCGAAAATATTAATAAAAAACAAATGATTTTACATATTCACCCCTAACCCTAGGTATAAAATGAAATCCCTCATGACACTCTCAAGACTTACTCTCTCTTATGCCGTTCTCCCTCTCATTCTCTCAAGTCTCACACACTCTTACTCTCAGACTCAATCAAGGTTCTCAAATCTCAATGAGAAAAACCCTAGCCGTCGCCCTGGCCTTCTGATCGCCGCCGTGCACCATCACACAGTCGCCCACCACTCTAGCCTCTGACTCCTCTTGTCACGCCGCGTGCAAAGCCTCCCCTTCTCTCCACTCTCCACTCCGTTCTCCAACCACTAACCTGCCACGCCGCTGCTGCTGCCCTAGATAAAACACGTCGCTGGTGAAGCCCTTGTCTCCGCCAAGTGCCGCCGCCGAAGCCCTTGTCTCCAGGGGCGAAGCCTCATGTTGAAAAAGGGGGGCAGTGGCACCCCCAACTTAAATTTTTTTTATAACAAATGTATATTTATTATCATTTAGCCCCTCTCAAATTTTAATTTTAGCCCCCCCTTTCAAAAATATTTATAGTATATTTTTATTTCGGTAATATTAGATGTATTATTGTACACATTTGTACATACCATTTAATAATACGAAAAAATATAAACATTAACACAGAAAAATGTAGATTTTTGTGCTAATATTTACATTTTTTTGTATTGTTAAATGGTGTGTACAGGTGTGTACAATAATACACATAGATTTATTTTTTTATTTATAAGGAAGAGTTCAAAATAACAATAAAGTTATTGTATCTTTTTTCTCAAAAAATCTATAGTTTTTATATTATTATCTTATTTTCAACTATCCAATTATTTCATCTATTAATAAAATTTTATATTTGATCAAATAAACTAAATAAAGTCAAAATAAGAATACAAACTTCTTACTAATAATATTTTCATGTAATTTTACATATTAAATATGTTTATTTTTTCACAAAAACGTCTTATCCTTATTTTTATTAAATAATTATAAGAGCATAAAGTAACATATATAATATTTTCTCCATTATATATACATATATAACAAATTTCATTGCATGTATAAAGAAACAATAATACTACGAAACTAACATTAGGGGGACCAATAGGGAACCAATGAGTGTAATTAGAGAAATAGTGGGTGGTAAAAGAGAAAAGAGAAAAGAATGAAAAATAATATTGGCTTTTTATTGTCTCCCTAATATTGACTACCAAGATTTTCTCATATAAAAATACACAACAAAATTATTAATTTTTTTACCTAAATAATTTTTTGGCCCCCCCTTCCAAAATTCTCTAGCTTCGCCCCTGCTTGTCTCTACCACTGCAGCTTGTCTCCAACAAGTTCTACCACCGAAGCCCTTATCTCCACTGGGTGCCGCCAAAGCCCCTGTCTCCACTGAGTACCGCCGATGCACAACCCTTGTCTCCGCCGAGTACCTCCGCTGCTCAGCCTCTGTCTCCACCGAGTACCGCCGCTGCACACCATGTCTTCTTCAGATGTTAGAAATTAAATTAGGGTTTTTTATTGTTATAATTTTTCTGTTATTTAAAAAAATTAAATTGTTGTTTCTGTTGATTTATGTTTAGGGTTTAGAAAAACTAAGTTGATTTATGTTGTTGTATATTCTAATTTTTTTCTTCATTGATTTATGTTTATGACAAGTTGATTTATGTTTCTGTTTATTTATGTTTATTATTTAGAAAAATTGTTGTTTCTGTTAGCTTCATGCTCTTGTATATTGATTTGTTGACTAAATTGGCACTGGATTTATTACTTCTGTAATGAAGATCATAATGAGGTTCTGGTTGTTTGTAATATTATATAAAGTTATAATGTTTGCTGTTGTTTCTTACTTTTTAATTGTACATTCATGCTAATTTTATATTATTGTATAATATGCAGCCAGCAACAGCAAGCACACCTGAAATTGGAGGTCAAAATGTTGAATCAGTAGTGCATTCTTCAACGGAAGGGAAGGATGTTGGCACGCAAACCAGGCGGGATGGTCGCACCCTAACCAAATCCCCGCTTCATCCCAGATCAAAGAAGAGGAAGGGTGATTCACCTGATGCGGCAACATCTTCTTCAACTCCATTTACAAGTAATTTGGATGATGAAGAAGATGATGACAATGACAAGGATGATGCAACTGAAGGTAATAATCGAAAACCTTCTAGACCTAGATCTTGGACCTAGGATCACTTCACTAAAGATCCGAAGTCCAAACCATCACATCCTAGGGCTAAATGTAATTGGTGTGGGGCTTCTTATGCATGTGACTCTCATAGAAATGGTACAGCTAATATGAGATATCTTCTGTTGAATCAATGCAAAAAATATCCTAGGGACTCGGGTGACCCTAGTCAAACAATACTTAGCTTTCAACAAAAAAAAGATGGTGCTGAATTTACTACTGTGACTTTTGATGCTGAGATGTTTTGAAAAGCCCTTGCTAAGATGATAATAATTGATGAGGTTCCGGTTCAAATTTGTTGAAAATGAGGGTTTCAAATTATATAATAGTGTTGCGCAACCTAGCTTCACACTTTCGGGCATGATTACTGTTGCTAAGGATTGTTGGAATATTTACCTTAGTGAGAAGAATAAGTTGAAAAATGTGTTCAAATAACCACTTCAATCTATTTGTTTAACTACTGATTGTTGGACTTCTGTGCAAAATTTGAATTACATGTGTCTTACTGCTCATTGTATTGATCATGATTGGAAATTGCAAAAGAGAATTCTCAATTTTTGTCAGATTAAAAATCACAAAGGGGATACAATTGGTAGAAAAATTGAAAGATGTCTTTTGGGGTGGGGGATATCTAGAGTGTTCACCATAACTGTTGATAATGCTAGTTCTAATGATACTGCAATAACTTATCTAAGAACTAGAATGGAGGATTGGAATTCACATCCCTTGAAAGGAGAGTATTTGCATGTTAGGTGTTATGCACACATTCTTAATCTGGTTGTTAATAATGGGTTGAAAGAAATGCATGAATGTATTAGCAAGATAAGAAATGCTATTAGATACGTGCGTGCTTCGTATAGTCGTATGAATAGGTTTAAAGGCTTTATTAAGGAGGCTAGAATACAAGACAAGTGCATTGTTCAACTAGATGTTCCAACTAGATGGAACTCCACCTATACTATGCTTGAAAGTGGTTTGAAGTTCCAAAAGGCATTCAAGAGATTAGGAGAGAGGGATACAGAATTTGCTCTAATGCAAGGGGGTATTCCAAGCAGTGTTGATTGGGAGAATGAAAAACATTTTGTAGACTTCTTGAAAATCTTTTATGATGTTACAAAGAGTGTATCTGGTACCTTGTTTATGACCTCTTCACAATATTTTCATGAGTTTTGCAAGATTTTGAGAGTGTTCAAGTCTTCATGTAATAGTCTAGATTCGTTACTTGGGAGTATGGCTGAGAGAATGAATCTTAAATATGACAAGTACTGGGGTAACATAAAGAATATTAATATGATGATTTTTGTAGCTGTGGTTCTTGATCATAGATACAAGCTGAAGTTTGTGAACTTTAGCTTTGAGAAGCTTTATGATAAAGAAGATGTTGATTTCTTGAGTGCAAAAGTGAAAGAAACCTTCACTAAGAGGTTTGACTCCTATATGAATGCTAGTAACAATAGTGCTGGTGCATCTAGTACTTCAGAAAGAACACGGGGTGCAAATGTGGCAGCGCCTGAAGGTGACATGGCTGATGATTTTTTCAAGGAAGTGCATTTTCATGAGATTGTTAATAAGAATGAGGTGGACTTGTATCTGATGGATGGCTTAAAGAAACCTCCCCATTCAAGATCTTTTGATATCTTAATGTGGTGGAAATTGAATTCCAGCAAGTACCCAATTTTATCCCAAATAGCTAGAGATGTTTTAGCTATGTCGGTCTCAACTGTTGCATCAGAATTTGCTTTTAGCACAGGTGGAAGAGTGCTTAACAACTATAGGAGTTCTTTAACTCCAAAGACAGTTGAGGCATTGATATGTGCACATAATTGACTTCGCGCTGCTTCATCATTATCTGATATTGAGGACCTTATTGAGGAATTTGAAAAGATGGAATTAGGTAAATAAAAATGTGCTAGTACCTTTTATAATTTATGCTTTATATTTTGTAAGATATCATTTATAATTTGTATTGATTTTATATTTTATTTGGTTTTGTAGAAGTTGCACCACCAAAAGGAGAAGATGAAGATTCTGATGTGGATTCAGATTGGTCATAGTGGAGATGTTTTCTTTCTTGTTATTTAGTTGTGAACTTGTGTTTCTTTGTTGCTTTGTTATTTGGTTTAGATTGTCATTGATGGAGCTAGTAAACAACTATGTTTATTTGGTGTTTATTGTTAAGTTATATCAGATTTGAATGTAACTTACTTTGTGTATGTTGGATTGTTGGTTTTTTCGAATGCATGGATTTCATATTTAACAGGGAATGATTCTGATTCTTGATGAAATTTAAAAATCGAAAAACTGACCGAACCAAATCGCTACTGGTTCGGTTCGGTTCGGTTGTCAAACAGACAGCCCAACCGATAGGTCCACATGCTGTGCCAACCGAAGAGTGCGGTTTGGTTGGTTTTTGTCCAAAACCGAACCAAACCGAACCGATTTCACCCCTACAACGAGCTAAGACGGAAGCAAGATTATCAGGTGGATTGTTGCAACCTCTCCCAATTCCTTCACATGTATGGGATGCTATATGTATGGATTTCATTATTGCCCTTCCTCAATCACATGGTTATTCAATAATCATCGTAGTGATTAATAGATTATCTAAGTTTGCACATTCTATACTGTTGAGGCATAATTTTGATAGTCATTTGGTTGCTGAGGCCTTTCTTAGAAATGTGATCAAACTACATGGCTTTCCCAACTCAATTGTCTCCGATAGAGACAAAATCTTCATGAGTCATTTTTGGCAAAGACTGTTTAAGTTGCAGGGCACTAAACTAGCCATGAGCTTTGCCTACCATCCCCAAACTGATGGCCAGAGAGAAGCCTTGAATAAGACTTTAGAAATGTACCTTTGCTGCTTTTGTTTCGATAATCCTAAGCTTTGGGTTGATATGCTGCCATGGGCGCAATATTGGTACAACACTTCCCATCACCGCAGTATCAAAATGTCGACTTACATGGCCTTATTTGGTCGCCAACCTCCCACTCTTGTTAGATATGAACTGTCACAGGAGGATGAGGCATCCTTATAAGAACTTCTAATTAATCGGGACAAGTTACTAGAATAACTTAAGAGCAATCTCAAAAGGGCACAACAGTATATGAAGACCTATTCTGATAAGCATAGACATGATGCTGAGTTTGATGAGAATGATATA
The DNA here is from genome assembly GCA_036250425.1 of Stylosanthes scabra. Taxonomy (NCBI): domain Eukaryota; kingdom Viridiplantae; phylum Streptophyta; class Magnoliopsida; order Fabales; family Fabaceae; genus Stylosanthes; species Stylosanthes scabra. Next base: position 163,831 of record JASCZI010060452.1, read on the forward strand.
ATCTTGTTTCGCCTGTAACCTTACCGTCAACATTCAATTGCCTTGAGGAAGAATCAGAAACTAGGAATGGGTTACTTTGGACCATTCATAATTGACAAGAAACTCAATCAGGTAGCATATCGTCTTACATTGCCTCTAGAAGCTAAGATCCACAATGTTTTTCACATTTCAGTCTTGAAGAGATTCAGATATGATAGTTTAGATCACTACTTACCGTTACCTCTCAAGACCGCTCCCTCAGGGCCTATCCTCGGATCCTCTAGAGTGCTAGGATTTCACACAATCTTACATAATGAGAAGCCACAACAACTCCAAGTTCAATGGGGAATTGGTGATACTGCAAAAGCATCTTGGGAACCATTGCTGGAGATAGCTAAAATTTATCATACTCTCAACCTTGAGGACAAGGTTGATCTTATAGGGGATGGTAATGTAAGGAAGAAAATAACAGAAAACTGTGAAAGTGAGCAAGCTGCAGCAACTAATTCCATTATGGACAATTCTGTTAGGGAGCAGAGACACGTGGCAAGTGATCCGAATCAAGTGGGTGTCAGAAGAAGTATAAGGGAACGCACTACAAATAGGAAATTGAAGGATTATGCATGGTAGCTAAAATCTAGTATGTGTCATGCATTATTCTGTTTCTCCCTCCTCTGGTTACTCTTCCTTTTTTCTTCTTCTTTGTTTCAAACTCTATTCTTTCTCTACCTTCAGATCCCTTATGCGTAGAGTGTTGCTGCGCAGATATTACATTACCTCCATCTTATCTTAATTTCCAATGTCATAGTTTTCTTTTCTTTTTGCAAGTAATTCATAAATTAGTACTCTATTTCTCATAATTTTCTCTTCTGTAATTACTCTTGGTTCATCAATACAATTTCTACCCATAAAAGATGAACTTTGTATAATAAAATTATCCAAACGTCACTAACAAAACATTGATTTTGAATAGTTTTGGGTCGCATTTTGGATAGTTTTGTCATATAAAGCCCATCTTTTATTGGTAGAAAACTCATTTCTTTCTTTTATGGGTAGTTTTGTCCGTGTCCAAATCTTTCGTAGATAATTTTGATATTTTTTCCTTTCATCTTGAGTACCTTCCAGGATATAAATATCTTTTTTTTCTAAATTATCTAAGAATTTACAATATCATATATATATATATATATACACCAGTAGTCCAAAATTCCAAATCCATATGGAATGGAAAGAGAGAAGAAGAAGGAGGAGATGGGAAGAAAGAGGAATTGCATTGCACTTTGGAGGGAAATGCAATATGCAATATGGCATGTGGGTCTTGTGTTCCACTAAGGAGCCCTTTTCCCTTTGAAGATTTTAGTAGTCTCACGCGGCTATAGCTTTTGTCCATCCAACCACTACCAATTTTACATACAAGTCTGAACCAAAAACGAAGACCTCAGAAACTTGCTTTGACTTTCCGCTCAACTACTCTCTTTCTTTCTTTTTTTTTTTAAATTTTATTTTATTTAAATTCTATTGGAAAAAATGCAAATCATATCTTACAAGTGATGGAAAGAATTACCGGAAACTTTAAAATAATTTTTGAGCCAAATCTCTATTTAAAACCCGCTGCGTAATATTAAAATAGTATTTATCAATTATGTTTTCTAAATAAACAAAAATATATCACGTTAATTTTTTAGTAATTTTTGTTAAATAACTCATCATATTGACAGAAATTAATAACAATGCAGCCTTAGTTGGCAAAATTTGGTTAGAAGTATGCTCAACATAGTGATTGAAATCTTAGTCATTAGCAAATACAATCAAATTTTATCATTATAATTCAAGCTGGCTACACGATTAAAAGAAAAATAGTTCTCTAAAATATCTGTTAGTAATACTAACAAGACCTATTATAATAAAAGAAATGATTATTAAAATATCAGTAATGAGGATTTATTTGCTGTCTCTTGATCTAATTTTTGCACCCAAAATATTATACAACAACTATGTCACATTGTCACTATTTATATTCCATATTCCACGCTTAAGCCTAACGAAAGAACAGTGACAATTTCATGATGTAAGAAACCGCGTCATTTTGCACCGAATTTTTTTTCCTTTTTTTTTCTTCTTTTTTTTTTTTTCTTCTCTTCTACGCTCCCTAATCCCTATATTCAGATATCAATGTCAATAATTTATTTTCATATCATCTTTACAAGTGGACACGGACTAAGCAAGTCCAAATATTATTTTGTCTCATAATTACTAAGGAAATACATTTTTTAATTCGAAAAGACACGATTGCCCCCACAATAGTCAACTAAGGCCTGAATCCAACGGTCATGTTTAAAAGATGAAACACAAGCACAGGAAGACACGTACAATTTTTTGGGTTACAAATTAACAATGACGCATTAGTATAATATATTATTAATTAATGTTTAATTAATTAATATATTTTTATAAGTTAATATAAAAATACTCACATACACCAGCAACTACTAATATAATAAAATTTACTTATATTTAAACTTTTATCCATGTCAAAAAAAAAATCTAATGATAACAAAAATTTTAGATGCAAAAAACTATTTGAATGTAAAATATAAACATTAAAAGGAAAATGTTACGGTGAATGCTAAGTAGCTTCGTTAATTTGGATGTGGGGTTTTAACTTTTTTAAGTCTGGTGAGTTGTCCACTCTCGTGTTAACCAGTCACACTTTTTTCTGGGTTCCAGAAGCTTAGGTTATTTTATCATCATTACCCCTTTATTCATTTACTTTTAACCAAATGTTAGGGTCTATTTGGAATTTGGAATATCAATATGTTCATATTATCATCATTAACATTCTTTAAAAACTGAGTTCCTATACCTAAACCATTCTTCATATCTGACTCCTAGTTTCTCTTCTTCAATCATTCAAAGAGTTTTATATTATATAATATTATAGGGTATATAATCTTTTTTTTCCTAAAAAAATTCCTTCCTTCTATTTGGTTCCTCCTTATCTAAACTTGTATATTTGACTGTGTGTTTGTGCACTTCAATTTCCAAAAGTTCCCTATTCTTAATCTTGGAGTGGTTTAGTTGTTATCTTATTCGTTGCTTTTCTACCAACCTTGAACTCTAATTCTGACAAATTTCATTTTTATTTTTATTTTTATTTTATATATATATATAGAGAGAGAGAGAGAGAGAACAGTCACCAAGCAGAAGCAGTAGTTATGCCATTTGGTTTGGCTATATTTTTCTCTGGAACTGGTCAAAATACCTAAGCTAGGCCTCTTTTTTTGTTTTTTATTTTCTTCATAAGGTTTATCTTTGTTATCTGCTATGGTGTCTCTTCTTCTTCCTGCTTTGTGATTATATCAGGTAAAATTTCTGCCTTTCCTTATTGTCTCTTTAAAGATGATCTGCTTGGATGTGTTTGTGCAAATAATTCTTCTATGGAAAACTTTGGAATTTTAACTTGTGCATGTCTTTGGTTCTTACAAAGGAGAGTTTTTGTTCAAGCTTTTTCTGTTACTGCACTTTTGATCTATCTACTCACTCATCTATTGAGTTGGAATTTCAAGAAAAGAATCAGTTTTGAATTGCAACCTTGGGTTATGAGTTAACTTACATGTTTGTTAACCTTGTAAGGAAGATTGTTATGTTCTAGTTTGGCAGACACGGTTAAAGATTTTCTGAAAATCTCAGGTCAATTTTGTTCACATGTTTAAGAAGTTTATGGATTTGTTCTTTAATTTATCACATCACATATAACTTCTGGTGAATTGAAACATGAGGAATCATCAACCCTGCTGATCCAAAGAAATTTTCTTACACAAAAACCACAAAAATTCATAACTGTATCTAGTATCTACTATGTTGTTGTTCTGTCATTGATATGCATTCATGGTTCCAATTGAAAGGGTCTTCTAATTCTGTTTCTTTCCCCTGTTAGGGCACTGTAATCCTAGAAGGTTCAACAAGATTTGTTAGTGAGCGAGTCGTCTTAGGTTACTGATTTTCAAGGTGGGTAAGGGAATTTTAATTGTATCATTGTTGTTTTTTTCTTAGCATCAGCTTGGTAGTTTAATTTGTTTCTGAAATTGTAGCAATTTTCCTGGCTAATATCTGTGATGTTTTGAACACAGACTGAAATTCTATATGATCTGAATTAAAAGGGGGAACCATGTCATTAGTTAGATCTGCAGAACTTGCTCCTACACCGTATAAAAGTGCGAAGCTGTACTCGCTAAAGGAGACTGATGTTAGACCAGGCTTATCCTCCCAACTTTTTGATGCTGACAAGCATAGAAACATGCACATGACTGATACTTACTCGAGCGAGAGTTATGAAAAGTACTTCCACGAATCGCCTTCAGAAGAGCTGATAGAACCGTGTAGTTCCGGCACATATAGTCCAATTCACATTGATGGTGCCTCTTCACACCAGTTCAGATCCAGTTCAGGAGCTTCTTTGGTTGCTAACAACACTTTTGGTACCTCTTTCGTGTCCGATGCCTATCAGTCTGAGTTTGGATTGGGTTTCTCAGAAATTGGCAACTTGGATGATCAGGGTTTAATGAGATCAAGACTTAAGGCACTGGAGAGAAGATTGCTTGGTCAAAGTGATGGTGAGGAGGAGGAGGAGGAAGAGGACTTGTTTGGGACTTCTCAAAACATGGAAATCGAGCAGGATATTTCTGAATGGGCCGATTCCATTCAGAATATGCTGCTCCAAGACTCCCCAAAGGAGACTTCATCTTCAGATTCAAGTCTTAGTAGCAGCATCAGCAGCAACAAAGAAATGTCAGCAATTCCTCAAACTCCTAGGCAAATGCTCCTTGATTGTGCGGTTGCACTTTCGGAGGGAAATCAAGATATGGCATCATCTATGATCAATGATCTACGCCAAAAGGTATCGATTCAGGGAGAGCCTTCCCAAAGAATTGCAGCCTATATGGTGGAGGGTCTCGCAGCTCGCTTGGCCGAATCTGGGAAATGCATTTACAAAGCTCTGAAATGCAAGGAAGCTCCTTCTTCAGACCGTCTAGCAGCAATGCAGATACTCTTTGAGGTTTGTCCATGCTTTAAATTTGGATTTGTCGCCGCAAACAATGCGATTACAGAGGCAGTTAAAGATGCAAGAAGGGTTCATATCATAGATTTCGACATAAATCAAGGGAGTCAGTACATAAATCTGATACAAATGCTTGCTTCAAGATCAAGGAAGCCTTTCCATGTTAGATTGACTGGGGTTGATGATCCAGAGTCTGTCCAACGATCTGTTGGAGGCCTAAAGATCATAGGACAAAGACTTGAAAAACTAGCCGAAGCTCTCAATTTAGATTTCGAGTTTCATGCAGTGCCATCAAGGACTTCCCTTGTCACTCCATCAATGCTTAATTGTCGTCCGGGAGAAGCACTCGTGGTAAACTTTGCATTCCAGCTTCATCACATGCCTGATGAGAGCGTTTCGACTGTTAATGAGAGAGATCAGCTCCTTCGCCTTGTGAAGAGCCTGAATCCAAAGCTTGTCACGGTCGTGGAGCAAGATGTGAACACTAACACTACCCCTTTCTTGCCAAGATTTGTTGAGGCCTACAATTACTACTCGGCTGTGTTTGAGTCGCTCGATGTTACTCTTCCAAGAGATAGTCAGGACAGGATGAATGTCGAACGCCAATGCCTGGCGAGGGACATCGTGAACATCGTGGCGTGCGAAGGCGAGGACAGGATAGAGCGGTACGAGGTTGCCGGGAAATGGAGGGCTAGAATGACAATGGCTGGGTTCACATCAACACCGATGAGCAAAAATGTGAGTGATGAGATAAGGAAACTGAATAAGATGCACTATTATGACAAGTACAATGTGAAGGAGGAGAAGGGTGCTCTTCACTTTGGTTGGGAAGACAAGAACTTGATTGTTGCTTCAGCATGGAGGTAACCAAGAATCATGATGATAACTCTTTATGTTATTAGGAGAAGACTGAGTTATTGGTAGTCATATTTATCACTATTGTTGTATTTGTTTTGTTTGCTTGCTTGTATTTTAGTCACAGATAATATTGTTCTGGTGTTGTAGTATCTGGTTGGTTCTGGACATTGTAAACTAACAATCTTTAATCTAATAACGAACTATATCATTTTATTTATGCGGTTTTAGCATATAATCAAGAGGTACTATGTGTGTTTTCTTCTAGACTTAGTATCTCAGAATAAGAACCACACGCTATGTAAACATCATTGGTGTTGGTCTGCAAAATCACAAGAGATTGAGCAATTCCTGCAATATGTTGAAGAAACAAAAACAACATAAGGAAACAGACAATTAAAGCATCGGGTGGTTCCATTAGTTAGCTTTAGTTGTCCCATCAAAATAAAAAAGACAAGGATCAGGTACAAAAACATGGTTGAAACTGCAACATTTCTTGTTACCAACGAAATCATACTAAGTTGAAATAATGGATGTTATCTATTTCAGTCCCCCACATCAAGTGCTACGTAGTCTTCTTATGAGAAACTATGAAATTCAAACACAAAATACATATATCAACAAGCTTCTAACCTTTTTTTTTTTTACGACACATTCATATTTTAATTTACTTATACAAGTCAGCTATGCTTTTTTTTAGTCAGAACTTTGCATGAAAATTTAGAATTACACATTGACACCATATTTAATTACCCATTATATATCACTTATGAATCAAGTTGATTGCCAATTGAGTTAAAACCTCAGACCACTTTTTTTTTTGGTCTGTCATGGTATCCCTTGTCCCGACAAGCCAATGATTAATCCACTGCGAATCTGAGCTCTATTTAAGAGTTTACCACTGGCCAATGGGTTGTTGCATGCACAAGACGAAATTCGAATATCCGACACTTTTTTAAGCGAACTACTAAACTAACTACTAGACAAATCCAATTGATTACCTCGACCAATTTTTGTTTTTTTTTTTTTTTTGGTCAAGTGGATTGGACAACCCAATCCTAGATTTCTCCACTCACACACACGTTATGGTTCTTCCACAGCTGGGAATTGGACCTGACTGCAGCATTTTTAAGAGACAAATGTATTAACCACTAAGCCAAGGCCTCAGTTGCCATTTTTTTTTGTTAACAAACGGGGCGTAGGCCCATAAGCTGCCACTTTTTGTCTTTTTGTGCTCTTCTAAAATTAACATTTACCTTCTTAAATATGGGCCTGATCCATCATAACATATCACCCTAATTGAAGCTATAGGCCTTTAGTTGGAAAAAGAACTATGGGCCTGTTAGCCAAAACTTACAATGGGCTTAAAATTACCAAAGGACCAAGGATTTGATTGCAACATTGGTTCTTAATAAAGTTGGAATTCGTGTACAAAAAAAAGAAAAGAAAGTCGGAATTCGACTCTTGAGTCTTGAAAACAAAAATGTTTCCTGAGTTCGGGTTATTCAATGTTTCTATAAGCCTATAATGTTTTTTATTATTTTTGGTATTCTAAGCCTATAATTTATATGAACAATAATGCACTTCGGTTTTTCTTTTAGCTTGGCATTATGATACTACACCTTACGTAATCTTGTATTTTCAAATTCCATGATTATTTGACAAGTTCTTCATCTAGGTCTAGTGTTATAAAAAACTTTTAATGCATGGAAGCTTGAATGCTTTATAAGCATAGTTTTATAGTGTTATTTTTTAAACGAAAAGATAAAAAATAATTAATCGACATGTACAATCTAAATGAGTGTTAGGACTTAAGAGAGAAACAATCACGTGGAAACAAATTTTCTGTTGGGCTTATGTCACATATCAAGAAATCTATTCAATTCAATAATGCATGTTGCCATGTTTGATTCATATATACTAACAATCGATTCTCATTAAAGTTCATTTATTAAAAAAGATAAGGTTCTTCCAACTGCTTATTTGTCTGCTTTAGGCTGCCCTAACAAGAGAGAAGGATAAGAATAAAATTTCTCGTGTTAACAGCCTTCTTTTTTAATAGAGTTATGCAACTCCCTTGTTAATTCTTGAATAATTAACTACTTCATATATTTTGATTGCGTGTGATAGGCTAATCAACTTTTTTTCTTTTAATGGTATAATATTTCACTTTGAGTAAATCGTCCTCCCGATCCCTAACCATTTAGCACTAGAACATTATGCCCTTAACAAATAAATAATGATAACTCAGTCTCTAACCAAATAATACGTAGAACATTACGACTCCTAACAAATAAAAAATGATAACACGATCATTGACCAAATAATCTTTTAGACAATCTCTTCCCCTCTATTAATGTTAGAGTTAGAAGTTAATGAATTTAGCCTACGTATAACGTTAATATCCAGACTGAACCATTTTTGTAGAATAAAACACTCACTATAATAAATTTTTGTATGCTTTTTCTATGTTGTTGGTGTTTTTCATTGGGAGAAATAAAATTTCAATTGTTGTTGGTGTCTTATGTGGTCAAGAATCTGAATTGAATGACAAACTGATGGAATTGGAAGACAAAATTAACAGAGATTTGACGGTAACATTAACAGAGAGGCAGATTGTCTAACTTTTCATTTGATCAGGGATCGTATTGTCATTTTTTATATGTTGTGCGCCAAAATATCCTACGGATCATTTGGATAGGAATCAAATTATCATTATTGATTTGTCAGAAGGCACAAAGTCCTAATACTAAATGGTCAGAAACCGAAATGACAATTTACTCTTTTACTTTTGATTACTCATATGCAAATATCTTTTCGTAAATATCGCATTGTAATCTTAAAAAAACTACATTTGTCTAAATTACTTTATGTTATAAAAAAATATCACAAAAAAGATAATTAAAAATTCGTCTAAAATTCGGCCTCTCCATATCAAAATTTCTATATCCTCCTCCCTAGACAATAATACAATATATGATTAAATTTAGGAACAAAAGAGATTTATTTACTAATTAAAATTTTAAGGACTTATTTAGTTATTTCCTAAATTAAACTACTATTATTTTGATTCGCATTAGAAATTTTAAAAACCAAATTAGACATTATCTCCAAAAAGAATATATAAAAAGGCCAATACTTTTATACAAGTATTTTTTGGTGACTACTTTTATACATGTATACATACATAAATTTAAAATAATCATTAAACATTAATAATATACGTTTTGGTTTGAATTGGCCTTTTACACACTCAAAATGTGAGTATCCGAATCATTCCTCTAGTCATAAAGATTTCTTTTCTTCTGGTCAACAGTCATAAAGTTTATAATAGACATATTATTGATACATGTGACATGTATACTTATTATACATGTGACATACGTTATGGGTGGTGTGAATTACTTGGTCATGAACAGTGAACACATGATGCAACATGCATGCTTAATTATTGCTTAATGGATGTTGATTGGTCATGCTTTGTTAATGAAAAATTGGAACCCTAAAATGTGGGTTGGTAGATTCTAATCCTAACTTAGGTCCTGGACTTTGCATATTATTAGCTTAGCACTTTGGGGACTGGCTTAAAAACTTAAAGAAGCTTTTCCTCGTGAAAGAATCTCTTTAATTTGCAGAATTTCATGATTGATTTCTGTGCAACGTAACGCGCAATAATTGTCTCTTGACAATAGTAGTTCTAGATTCTCATAGGGACATATTAAATCTAAATTACATAATCGATCAATAAGTAATGTTTTCTTCAAAATTAATAATTACTCTAACTCTCTAAGTATTTTACTATTTTAAAATAAATACTTATTTAAGTAATTTAATATGTTTAAAATTTAGTGTATCAATTATCAAATCCAAATCTAGAGTTATGATAACCAAAAAAAAATCTAGAGTAATACGCTAATTTTTCTAAAATATATTAAGAATTTAAAATAATTTATGTTACTAAATATTATTTTTATTAACCCACAATACATAAATATATGCATATATGTAATAAAGTTATATGAAAATTAAATCTATCCATGAATTAATATAAAATAATATTTATTTTACCAGTCATGCTACATGTACACCTCTTTTCTCCATCCAAGTCCATCCAAATGAATTCAAACAAAATATTACTATTAGAACGAACAAAAAATTTAAAAGCAAACGAACAGGTTTTAAATCTGTTCGTGTCAACTATAAAACATGTTCATTGTATATATAAATTTATATTCGTGCACGAACAGAATATTACTACCAGAACGAACAAAAAATTTAAAAGCAGACGGGAACAAGTTTGTGTCAACTATAGAAACATGTTCGTTATATATATAAATTTCTATTCGTTTTTCACTTGGATGGACTTGGATGGCAAAAAGAGATGTATATCTAGATTAATTGTTATTTTACACTCACATAAAAACTAATATTTTTACTCATAAAAAAGTTTAGAATAAAAGCTCTAACTCCATCTATCCCTTATTGTCCGTGTGAAAAATATGATTTTATTAAGGATAAATTATATTTTTTGTCTACAAAATTTACTCATAAGATTTATTTTTATTTTGTCTTTGAAATTTTTTATTTATATCAAATATATACCAGAGAGTTAATTTTTCAGAAAATGTAAAATTAATTCAATAATAAATTTGCAAAAACAACCTTCACTACAAATAAGTTAAGTAAAAAGTTTTATCACTTACTCCTAATTGTCAAGCATTATTATTTAATTTGTACTAATAAAATTCTTGAAAATTGAGTTATTAGGGATATATTTGATGCATATCGAAAACTTTTAAGACAAAATAAAACATAGATATATTTTTGAAACTTTTAGCAGACTTTAGAGACGAACATATACTTTACCCTTTTATTAGGGACTAAATCCTATCAATAATCTGAACTTTTATAAATAGAAATAATTTACGCATCTTTCTGTGATTGATATAAAATTAATTTTATATATTTATAGAAGTTTAAATTTTTTTAATATAAATAATAATTTATTCCTTTTTCTTAATGTAACAGATGGAGAATGAATCATCTCAATTTTTTTTAATTAATTATCAAGTGTAATATTTTATCATCTAATATATTTCTTCTTATATTTTTTATCTCATTTAAAGAGTATATGGTGAAAAAGTATATTTTATAACAATTAAGAAAAAAAATTGAGACTATACATTCCTGTAACAAATAAGAGGTAAATTGTGGATTAGTGGTAACTGAGATTTTTTTTTTTGAAATAAAATAAATAAAATCATTATTTCCTATAAAAAATTGTATAAACATTAAATACCGGAATCTTTTTCTTTTTAACATGAAGGAAAATCGATTCGGGCCACGCCAATTTTCGACTCGCAATACTAAAAAATAGGAGCATCAGTGTAACTTACACCGATTTTTGGTTTCCAAAAGTAAAAAAATTAGCATTCGTGTTAAGCCATACCGATTATGGTTGAATTTCGATATTTCTTATGAAATCCTTGTTTAGAAACACCTTCAACTCGCTGTGTAAATAGAAGCACACCCTTTAAGCTATACACATCAATTTATTCTTCTTTTTCTTATTCTTATATATCTTCCGTTTTTACTATTATCATATTGTTCTAGGAAATGTCTCAATTTCCTCCGTTATCCATCCACTATGATGGTGAGATAATTAGAGCTAGAGATGGTTCTATTATATTTAGCTCTCCTAATCTCACTTTTGTCTATCTTCCGAATAAAGTGCGTTGTTTATCCAGTTTAAAGAATTTTATTTTGAATATGACTGGCAATAAAGCATTAAACGTGTGAAAAAGATATATTACATATCCCGTGGTGGTGGAGAATGACTATTTTTATAAAAGGTACGATACTTTTCATATTAGCATTGTATTACTTTTACTATTTCGAGTATTTTTTATCGATGATAAACTTGTCAGGTTCTCGCTACACACTGATGAGGAGGTTAACTTGGCGATTTACTGGCATGTACATCATCCAGATATTCATCTGCTGGAGCTTTTTGTCATTCTAATTGACGTGGCAGAAAGAAACTCGTCCGACAACGCTACTAATACCCAATCAACTGATCTGGCGAGAGATTTAATCAAGGGTATGATGATTGATCAAAACGTACCACCCGAAAGGAACATGAACACATCAAACTCGATCTGCTCGAAACATGGGTCTAGGGGCTTCAATGGAAGATGAAGTGGAAAACCACCAAAGAGCGGCTGATTAGTGTATTTGGTTTTGTTGCATTGGTTCAATTATTTTCTCATTAATGTATTTCGTTTTTCTACATCTGTGAAATTAATGTACGACTTTATGCTTTTAAAATATGACTTTCATAATCCGCAAGTTGTTTATTCCGTATATTGGTTTAGAAACAAATTCGTATACGACTTAAAAAATACGAAGAAAACGAAAAGTAAATAACATAGTGTAATACTGAAAACATTGTACATATAACCCTAAATAGTCACATAATGTCATACTCAAACATAACAACCTGAATAAAATACACATAACCCTAAATGCCTAACACAAAACATAACCCACTGCAAGTACTACCTCGACGGACAAACATCAAAATTGGGCACGACGGGGACTAAACTGGTCTCCCGGTCCCTCCACATGCCATACTAGCCGCTAAGAAAATCTGGATATCACTCCTCTCTACGAAGACGACCATCTAGGTTGTGCATAGCGTCAAGCATGAGCGAAGCTCTAGGGATATGCTGGAAACCATCAAGCTGCATGACAACACAATCAACATGGTGCCACTATACAATAGCAAAGCATAGCAGCAGGCATACAGATCTCCATGTATCCCACGTCTCAAAGAAACGCGCCTGCACAATATCTCCAAACTACTCGAACTGATACGAGGTCAACTCAACCTACAAATCAATGAATCCGAAAACATTGAGTAACAAGTTTATTCAGGTATTCCCTATATCGACATAAACAATTACTGACCATAAACGTACCATGTTAGGACCGAGATTGTTCAGCACTTGTCTCCAATGCCCGAGTCTAGTCTCCAAGCTATCATTACATTGCTTGTAACCAGTCCACCTAGAATGTCGTCAATTTTGGTAATTTCAAGGTAGCGACTCCATATTTAAAAAACCAAAACATAAAAAGGTTTTCAAATACCTCGAAACCAATAGAAACATACGCCCTACGAACCCTCTTGGCCGCACCACTAGTACATGGTAATAAGCCCATGACAATAGCAATGCCATGCATCCAGACAAGTTACAATGCTCGTGACTCATCGCACGACACATCTGTTGATAAAGGAAAGATGGCACAGCCAACCACCAACTAAGTTGTCCACACTGAGCCAAGTCCAAAAGTAATGGAACTCATCGGAGGCCAACTCGAGTGTCAGATTGATCTGGGAACACATTTTTGAGAGTGATGGTCATCTCTCCGCCCGGCAGGTGAAAGGTATAGAACTCAGACCGCCACCACTCCAACAAGGCAGAGGCAAGTGCCCAATAATCATGCTCGAAAGGAAGTAGGTAAGCTACATGGCTGAAACCAACCAACTGAAAGTACTCCGAGCTCTCTCGTCTGGACAGGGCAATAGCAATCACTGGCTGCGTAGGACCCCACCTGGTTGCACCACTAAGTACTTAATACATTATTAAGGGAAACTCTAAAATTTGTGAAAATCATTAACGAAATTAAAAAAAAAAAAAAAAACACAATACATACCAATCGTTGAAGTATGCCAACAATGTAATACTCCGCATTTAAACGGTACATGGAATCCTCATAACCTACATGCAGGTTCTGCATAGCAATATAATATTGACTGTTTCAAAAAAGTAACATGAATTATTATGTCATATAAGCATTTTCTAAACAGAAAATATTTAAAAATAATCTAACCTAATATTTAATATTATATTCGAACTTATTCTAATTTACATTAAAGTATTATACATACCCTTTCTAACCTAGTTAACATGTAATAAATTAAACTAACTCTAGTTACTTAATATAGATAAGTCTAAATTATTCTACAATGGAGTAATAAAAAAATTTTAAAATTAATCTAACCTAGTATTTATTATATCAGGACTAATTCTAATTTACATTGAAATATTATACATACTCTATTCTAACCTAGTTAACATGTTATGATTTGAATAAATTAAACTGACTCTAATTACTTAGTATATATAAATTTAAATTATTCTATAATAAAGTAATAAAAAAATTTAAAATTAATCTAACATAATATTTATTATATTCGGACTAATTCTAATTTACATTCAAATATTATACAACCCTAATCTAAACTAATTAACATGTTATGATTTGAATAAATTAAACTAACTCTAATTACTTAGTATATATAAATTTAACATGTACACCTCTTTTTGGTGTACACCTCCAACCAAGTCCCAAACGAACAGGTTTTTACTACTAGAACGAACATGTTTTTTAAAGCAAACGAACAGGTTTTTAACATGTTCGTGTCAACAATAAAACATGTTCGTTGTATATATAGATTTCTGTTCGTGCACGAACAGAATTTTACTACTAGAACGAACAAGTTTTTAAAAGCAAACGAACAGCTTTTAAAACCTGTTCATGTCAACTACGAAAACATGTTCATTATATATATATAAAAACCTGTTCGTTTGGAATTTGGTTAGAGGTGTACACCAAAAAGAGGTGTACATGTAGCATTACCGTAAATTTAAATTATGCTAACATGGAGTTTTAAATAAAATTTAAAAATAATCATTAGTTAGTATATATAAATTTAAATTATTCTAATACAGAGTAATACAAAAAATTTAAGACTAATCTAATCTGATAATAAACACTATATATATATATATATATATATATATATATATATATATATATATATATATA